>BPTQ01000001.1:194179101-194279172 GCA_019973895.1 Chrysanthemum seticuspe | reverse complement strand
ATGAGATTTTGCAAAAGCGGCTTCAAAACCTTTTTCACGGTTTTCTTGAGTTTTGAAAAAGTTGAGTTGCATTTGTAAGCATTCAAAATCCTTGGTTAGCAGTGCATTTTTACTTTTTAAGATCTGATTTAATGCAACACATTCAGCAATTTGGGATTGTTGGTCTTTAAGTAACAGAACAAGATCTGGATGAGGCAAAGGTTCAGCGTGTTCAACGTGAGTCACAACATGATCATTATTTAGATCCTCAAGTATAACCACGGAGTCAATTTGATTATTAAGGGAAACCATAAAGTCATCTTGATCGTCAAATGTAACTACGGGGTCTATTTGAAAATCGTCAGAATGAGATGTAGATGACTCATTTTGAACATTCTGAGCCTTGCCGGATTCAGATATTGGCGGAGATATTAGTTCAGATATGATGATGGTTTGTTCGGGTACCTGAGACAAGCCATCAGTGTCATACACTGGGCCTGTTTCACTCATTTGTAACTCTTGCATATTAGCCATCAACATAACAGCTGCATTGGCCTGCAAGTCCTCCATATCATCATCTGAGTCTGCATCTGCCATAAAGCTCTGTTCTTTGTCTGTGAGAGATCCACCAGCTTCATCCTTAAGAGCCAAAAGTAAAGCCTCTTTGAAATAAGCACTGCCCCTAGTCCTCGGCTTTGGGCATGCATTAGCCAGGTGTCCCTTCTCATTGCAGCTGTAGCATCTAAGACCATTTAACCGATTCTGAGCATTTCCCTGTTCCACCACTTGAGCTATGTTGTTATTCCTACCCACAGCATTAAACCCTTGACCACCGCCCATCTGACGACCATAATCACGATTCTGAACTTCAACATGTCCATTGTTCACAACAGCTTTAGTCCGTGTGTTAGATGAGGAACGAATACGATTGTTGGATTTGTTGGTGTAACGGCCAAAAGCATTAGCAATCATCACAAATCCTTGTTGCAATGCTTCGAACGGATCGATTTCCTCAGTCGCTTCAATGACATATGCTTGAGCATTGTTGTTGTTGTATGGAACCAATTGATTTTGTTGAGGTTGTTGCTGTGAAGGTGTGTTTGAAGCAGTTGGTTGAGTTGCTGGTTGAGAGGGATAATTCTGTTGAGCATACAAGGCAAGTTGTTGATTATCCGGATGTGACTGTTTAGCAATTTGAGCACGGAGAATCCTTTCCCGATCAACTTCCTTTTCATGAGGCTTCAAGTAATCGTACAACAATCCATAAGTAGAATGATGCATATTCTTCGTTTGACGGAGAAAAATTACATACTTTTCCCATTCAGGACCAAGACTACTCAGGAACTTAGTATTCACTGCAATTCTTGGCATGATGATGTTGTGTTTATCCAAATTTGACAACTCGCAATTTCAAGTCATTTCTCGAAACAATTCATGCTTCACTATTTCAACATTTATCGTAAACTAGGTTTACGTGTTCCAGATTCACGTAACCTTTATGGTTTAGCGGCGAATTCATGATCATATCATCACGAACATTTCATATGGACTAAGTTTAGTCTACATTTCATTAGCATCATTTGCATCATGTTAGTTCATTCATGATTTTACATTTCACCTTAAACGCGAAAATTTTATATTAAATAACGTTATCGCGTGAGTTATTATTTTTAACATTTAATCCGATACTTCCAAAAATGATCCCGATACATTTTTATACTTACATTTAGTTATAAAAACAATATTTTGAGTTTACCTAGTGTTGTAAATTTATTTTGTATATAAATCGTTAAATTTATATTATTACGACGTTTTTCTTAAAAACTAGACGATAATTATTATATCACTCAAATTTTACAAGGAATGTATTTTTACAATTTTTATGATCTCATCATACTTTACTTTGATCCATTAAAATTATTTTTAGCTAACTCTACCTTAAATACTCAAATGTATATAAAAGTTACAATTTACTTTGACTTAATATCATTTTCTTACAACAAATACTTACATTAATAATGGAAGAGAAAAAAATATATATATATATGAGACACAATCCCCCCATAACCGGCCTAGGGGGGGATGTATCTTATAGTTGGTAGATTTTTAGTCTTGTATAGATTCATACACTAGCTAAGTCTTATCTCATTCACTTATCATTCACCTCATAATAATTCACAAGTAGTACAAACATTTCTCTCTTGGTTTTTCATCCTTCCAAACCGGCAACACATAGGTGAAAGAAGGGATCAAAATTTTTTTTCAAGCTCAAGAGTATTAACAATCTAGATCACACTCTTAATAAGGTTTTGAAATAAAAACCTAGGGTGTTTAGGTTAAACCTTTGTTCTTTGCACCTCATTAAGTTTACTTGTAAGCATATTACTATCATTTTACATATTTCATCTTCATTTCATATTTATTTCTTCATATTTGGAGCAAGCATGCAAGACTTATGTTGATTTATACCATTTTTACATGATTTTTAAGTTATATATATAAAGGTCATCCTATAATTATTCCCTTGTTATATGTTGGTATTGATGATGTTTAGGAACCCATGACACCCTAAGAAGGTGTATGGTAGGATTAGTATAGCTTTGGAGTTGATTTGAAGGGATTGGAATAGGTTTAGTACGAGAAAAACTATTTTCGACAAGTATATATAGTGGTCTATTCTTATTTTGTTTTTCTGGAAAATCCGACAGTAGGCACGAATTTTTGACCTTGATATTTAGAAAATATACTTTAAAACGAATCCGTGGCCGCTTGAACGGATTAAAACGGAGTTATAACGAAGAAGTTATGAATTTTTCAAGTTTGACGACGAAATATATATTTCCTGAAAATTTCAGCAAACAGTTTTTATATTGTACGAGTCAAAAACGAGTCCTAAGCTTTACAAATTATTTCGACTTATCAAAAATATATTAGTATACTTCGATATGAAGCTAAGGACGCATAATACGTAGAAAACGGATTTGAAACGACTAAGATATACACGTTTTCATAAAATTTCCGTAACTATTATTTTTAGAAAACTATATTATTTTTACGAGATAAGTGTTACGGTAACTAAAATGACCATATTGAAGGCTGTTTTTAACAATGACGTAGAACTTTTTGTAACGAAATGTCTTCTAATAAAATCGAGATCACCAAGCATATTTTTCAAAATGACCAACCGTTTGTATAGCGGAGTTGTAGTAAATTATTTACGGATGCTTAAACTTTGCCAAAACTCACTTTTAAACAACATTTTGGACAAAATCACCATCTTTAACCCTTATTATCTTTATGTTCGAGACCTCTATGACGAAAACTTATGAACTAAAACTTCTAGATTTTGATACAAACTTTCCAAAACCGTCGAGTTCGTTTCCTAACGTTCGACGTACACCATTTTACGACTAGTTTTTCGAAGCCATTTTTGTCACTTTTATGAAAATTCCGACGACATGATTTTACGACGAAAAGTTAAAATTTCACAATAAATCATTACGAAACTATTGTAGGATGACATTTTGACGTAAATACTTGTAAAGTGATTTAAGAATGGTCAAGACGTCAAAAGAGTATTTTTCGACGATAGGTATTATTTTCAAAACTCGCAAATGGTATAAATAACATACGAAATGCATGCATATCATTACATCATAACTCATTACATATCATATCATTCGTAATAGGTCCAGATTAAAGTAACCCGCTATACCTCAGTGTGCTCACTCTTGTCATCATACCAGTTTATCAAGTGAGTTTTCATAGCCCCGTTTTACAAGTTTTTACATTATTTCAAACCTACGGGGGAGAATACATTGCACAACATTTTTATTACGATACCAAGTATGTTAAATTCATTTACATTGCTTAAGTTACCACGTTGCCAGTTAAATGTCCCCACTTCATATGCGTGAGCCGTTAATTTCCTAGAAGCGTGTGTGAGTGGATAGATCTATCGAGGGTGACGCCTCCATCCGGGTTGGTGAATCCCAACTAGTCATACGGATGCATTTCATTCATAAACATTATTAGAGTTGTTTGGCAAGACACTCTGTTGGGGCGGACATCAGTCGGAGCTTCGGTATCATGCCATTATTAGAGTTGTTGGCAAGACACTCTGTTGGGGCGGACATCAGTCGGAGCTTCGACATAATTGTCATACCAGTAACATTTTTATATGACATGATTGTCATACCTGTAACATTTTTATGTGACATGATTGTCATACCTGATCTATACTTGCGTAGTCGTATAAAACATTTACCAAACCTATGATTTCTCACCAACATTATTGTTGACCGTTTTAGCAATGTATTTTCAGGTAACTAAGGCATACTCATCATGGCATGGTTAAGGAACCCCTTTTGAGTCGCGGCGTCGACTTACATCATTGTACATTATGGCACTTTCTTTCAAAACCATCGTTTGGACTTGTTATATATTTATATTTCCGCAAACTTTGTAAACTTTTGGGACCTATGTTGTAACTCTGATTATTTTATTAAATCAAACGATGTATTTTCCAAACGACACTTTAGGTCGTTCAATATAATTGTGATTGTGATGCTATGACAGTCAATCCCCAGGAATTCCATTCCGCTGCAAAACAGGTAAATTGGGGGTGTGACAGATTGGCATCAGAGCTTCGGTTATAGAGAACTAGGTTGCATCATTGACCCTAGACTATAACTACATCATCATAGCATCTCATCATTTCATCATAAGTGCATGTTCACTTTGCATGCGATTTATACGTACATTTTTCGAGTTATTTACTTTCATTTCAAATCGATTGTCACATGGATGCCCTTAAATACCCATCCCATTATCATTTCCTCATACTCTAATGTCGAGAATGCCTTGTTATTCCCCATCAAAATTTTCACATCAATTGACTCATCACCGATAACGTTGAATACCGAGATAAACCTTTAAATAGGGCGAAGTCACTCTCACTCCTTTGTTTCACCACTAACATGTCGAGTTACACGTTATGCACACATTAAGTCACTAAACCATTATACATTTGAAGCACTTACAACACCTTATAACCCATCTTTTCGGAACCCGTCGATCATTTTGAAAAATAACCTCAAATCTATTATCTCATATCACCTCTCTTTAGAGCGCATATTTTAACATGGGATTTTGCTACGTCTCACATTTCCTCTTGTTTTGAAGAAGATATGGCACCGAAGAAAGCTACACCTGAAATGACTCAAGCGGCTATTCAAAAGTTGGTAAGGGATAGCATAGCTGATGCTCTAAGGATTGAAAGGGAAACGGTGGCTGCTGCTGCTGCTGAGGCCGCGGCTGCTGCTGAAGCCGCTAGGCTTGCTGCTGCTGCAGGAAATGCAGGAGGGTCCGGAGTTAAAATCTGTTCGTATAAGGATTTCAAAAGTGGAGATCCCACTAAGTTTAGAGGTACCGAAGGAGCCACTGCCATGGTTAGATGGTTCGAGAAATTGGAGTCCGTGTTTTTGCTATGTAATTGCCCGGATGATAGCAAGGTCAAGTTTGCTACAAGTACATTACTTGATGGAGCGTTGTCGTGGTGGAACTCATATGCTCAACAGATGGGAATGGAGAATGCTTTCAAGCTCACTTGGGAGCAATTCAAAGGTTTGGTAACAAAGAAGTTTTGTCCGCGTACGGAGGTGAAGAAGTTGGAGACCGAATTCTATGAGTTTGTAACTATTGGGTATGACATTGATACTTACATTCGAAGGTTTCAAGAATTGGCCGTGTTATGCCCATCTATGGTGTCGGATAATGAGAAGCTACTAGAGACTTTCATTGAAGGACTTCCCGAAATTATTCAAGGTGATGTAACTTCTTTTGACCCGCAAACGATTGAGGAATCTATTCGAGTGTCTCAGAAGCTTATGGCACAAGTAGTAAAGAGAGGAAATATCACCAACACCAACCGTAACAACAATACCAACAACCGCACCAACTACCACAATAACCAAAACAACAACAACAACGACGATAACCAAATCAACAACAACAAAAGAAAATGGGAAAATGACCAAGGAGGTTATAATAACAACAACCAAAACCGTGACACTAACCGTCATCAACAACAAAATAGAAGGCAAGAAGCGGGAATGGTTTATGCCGCTGCACCAATGAGAGGTAGAGGGTATGCTGGAACACACCCACTATGTAATCGATGTAATTTTCATCACTCAGGTCCTTGCCCTGCCAGGTGTCACAAATGCCAAACACCGGGACATCTAGCCAGGGATTGTAAAGGTAAAGCCGTAGTCACATGCTTCGGATGTGGGGAGCAAGGACACTATCGAAATCAATGTCCTCAAAACCAAGGTCAACCACTTGAAGGTGCTCATGGGAATGCATACATGTTAGGAGGAGGAGAGGCTCGTCATGGTCACAACAACGCGGAAGACTGAAGAAGTTTGGAACTAACAGTCTTAATTTTCCTTATGTACTATGTTGTACTAAGTTTATGTCTTCCATCATATTCGGATCTTATGACTTAAGATGTACTACTTTTGCTAAACCACTCGTTGTAAAATATTCTCATCTATCGTACTTATTTTCTTTCCGATTTGTTATTACTTTCGAGAATTTTACTTCTTTTTACTTTATCGACCATTTTAACGACACGGTTTAAAATCCTTGTAAGCATCGAGAGTTATAACAACTAAACCGAACGTCACATCATCGTTCCTTAATTATACATAGCCTAGCTAACTATGTCTAATTCTGGAGGGATCATGTTACGTTGGGAGCAGTTATTTATAAATCTTAGTGCAAGCAAAATTATCACATATTTCAAAGTCAAAGTGTTACTCATCGGAGATACTCATCCAATATTTTTCTCTACTACGATGTTTTGTACGCTCTCGATCCTCGACAACCGTAACGACACATCTCCATGTCTTCTTTCCTCGATATTCATCATAAACCCAAAAATTTGATAGACCAACACGAACTGAATTCAGGGACTGAATTCCTTTTTGGATGGGCGAATGTGACAACTCGCAATTTCAAGTCATTTCTCGAAACAATTCATGCTTCACTATTTCAACATTTATCGTAAACTAGGTTTACGTGTTCCAGATTCACGTAACCTTTATGGTTTAGCGGCGAATTCATGATCATATCATCACGAACATTTCATATGGACTAAGTTTAGTCTACATTTCATTAGCATCATTTGCATCATGTTAGTTCATTCATGATTTTACATTTCACCTTAAACGCGAAAATTTTATATTAAATAACGTTATCGCGTGAGTTATTATTTTTAACATTTAATCCGATACTTCCAAAAATGATCCCGATACATTTTTATACTTACATTTAGTTATAAAAACAATATTTTGAGTTTACCTAGTGTTGTAAATTTATTTTGTATATAAATCGTTAAATTTATATTATTACGACGTTTTTCTTAAAAACTACATGATAATTATTATATCACTCAAATTTTACAAGGAATGTATTTTTACAATTTTTATGATCTCATCATACTTTACTTTGATCCATTAAAATTATTTTTAGCTAACTCTACCATAAATACTCAAATGTATATAAAAGTTACAATTTACTTTGACTTAATATCATTTTCTTACAACAAATACTTACATTAATAATGGAAGAGAAAAAAAATATATATATATGAGACACAATCCCCCCATAACCGGCCTAGGGGGGATGTATCTTATAGTTGGTAGATTTTTAGTCTTGTATAGATTCATACACTAGCTAAGTCTTATCTCATTCACTTATCATTCACCTCATAATAATTCACAAGTAGTACAAACATTTCTCTCTTGGTTTTTCTTCCTTCCAAACCGGCAACACATAGGTGAAAGAAGGGATCAAAATTTTTTTTCAAGCTCAAGAGTATTAACAATCTATATCACACTCTTAATAAGGTTTTGAAATAAAAACCTAGGGTGTTTAGGTTAAACCTTTGTTCTTTGCACCTCATCAAGTTTACTTGTAAGCATATTACTATCATTTTACATATTTCATCTTCATTTCATATTTATTTCTTCATATTTGGAGCAAGCATGCAAGACTTATGTTGATTTATACCATTTTTACATGATTTTTAAGTTATATATATAAAGGTCATCCTATAATTATTCCCTTGTTATATGTTGGTATTGATGATGTTTAGGAACCAATGACACCCTAAGAAGGTGTATGGTAGGATTAGTATAGCTTTGGAGTTGATTTGAAGGGATTGGAATAGGTTTAGTACGAGAAAAACTATTTTCGACAAGTATATATAGTGGTCTGTTCTTATTTTGTTTTTCTGGAAAATCCGACAGTAGGCACGAATTTTTGGCCTTGATATTTAGAAAATATACTTTAAAACGAATCCGTGGCCGCTTGAACGGATTAAAACGGAGTTATAACGAAGAAGTTATGAATTTTTCAAGTTTGACGACGAAATATATATTTCCTGAAAATTTCAGCAAACAGTTTTTATATTGTACGAGTCAAAAACGAGTCCTAAGCTTTACAAATTATTTCGACTTATCAAAAATATATTAGTATACTTCGATACGAAGCTAAGGACGTACAATACGTAGAAAACGGATTTGAAACGACTAAGATATACACGTTTTCATAAAATTTCCGTAACTATTATTTTTAGAAAACTATATTATTTTTACGAGATAAGTGTTACGGTAACTAAAATGACCATATTGAAGGCTGTTTTTAACAATGACGTAGAACTTTTTGTAACGAAATGTCTTCTAATAAAATCGAGATCACCAAGCATATTTTTCAAAATGACCAACCGTTTGTATAGCGGAGTTGTAATAAATTATTTACGGATGCTTAAACTTTGCCAAAACTCACTTTTAAACAACATTTTGGACAAAATCACCATCTTTAACCCTTATTATCTTTATGTTCGAGACCTCTATGACGAAAACTTATGAACTAAAACTTCTAGATTTTGATACAAACTTTCCAAAACCGTCGAGTTCGTTTCCTAACGTTCGACGTACACCATTTTACGACTAGTTTTTCGAAGCCATTTTTGTCACTTTTATGAAAATTCCGACGACATGATTTTACGACGAAAATTTAAAATTTCACAATAAATCATTACGAAACTATTGTAGGATGACATTTTGACGTAAATACTTGTAAAGTGATTTAAGAATGGTCAAGACGTCAAAAGAGTATTTTTCGACGATAGGTATTATTTTCAAAACTCGCAAATGGTATAAATAACATACGAAATGCATGCATATCATTACATCATAACTCATTACATATCATATCATTCGTAATAGGTCCAGATTAAAGTAACCCGCTATACCTCAGTGTGCTCACTCTTGTCATCATACCAGTTTATCAAGTGAGTTTTCATAGCCCCGTTTTACAAGTTTTTACATTATTTCAAACCTACGGGGGAGAATACATTGCACAACATTTTTATTACGATACCAAGTATGTTAAATTCATTTACATTGCTTAAGTTACCACGTTGCCAGTTAAATGTCCCCACTTCATATGCGTGAGCCGTTAATTTCCTAGAAGCGTGTGTGAGTGGATAGATCTATCGAGGGTGACGCCTCCATCCGGGTTGGTGAATCCCAACTAGTCATACGGATGCATTTCATTCATAAACATTATTAGAGTTGTTTGGCAAGACACTCTGTTGGGGCGGACATCAGTCGGAGCTTCGGTATCATGCGCTTAAGCAATTGTAACATTTTTATGTGACATAATTGTCATACCAGTAACATTTTTATATGACATGATTGTCATACCTGTAACATTTTTATGTGACATGATTGTCATACCTGATCTATACTTGCGTAGTCGTATAAAACATTTACCAAACCTATGATTTCTCACCAACATTATTGTTGACCGTTTTAGCAATGTATTTTCAGGTAACTAAGGCATACTCATCATGGCATGGTTAAGGAACCCCTTTTGAGTCGCGGCGTCGACTTACATCATTGTACATTATGGCACTTTCTTTCAAAACCATCGTTTGGACTTGTTACATATTTATATTTCCGCAAACTTTGTAAACTTTTGGGACCTATGTTGTAACTCTGATTATTTTATTAAATTAAACGATGTATTTTCCAAACGACACTTTAGGTCGTTCAATATAACTGTGATTGTGATGCTATGACAGTCAATCCCCAGGAATTCCATTCCGCTGCAAAACAGGTAAATTGGGGGTGTGACACCAAATCATTGATGATGTCTGAAAATCGATGATGATAGGACTCTAGTGTCTCTCCAGGTTCAATCATGAAGTGTTCATAAGCCAAGTAAATTTTGGATTCCAAATCCTCCTGATTGAGTACAGATCCTTCCATAAGAATACGAATATGATCCCACATTTTTTGTGCAGTCTTTTGAGCATCAACACTACGAAGAATTGGGTTTGGTAATCCTAAGAGGATGTATTCCATTGCAAGTTCATCTGCTTCATAGTGTAGAAGTTCTTGAGGATTCAATTCTGCAACAGTAGCAATGTTCGTTTGTTCATCTCTTGGTGGAACGGCAGTTGGATCTCCGGGTACAATGACAGTAGGCATCTCAAATGGACCTTCCAAGATAACCTTCTTTAAGAATTTTCCATGTGGCTTCTTCAGATCACAAAACCTAAAGAACCTTATCACCCATTGATCATAGTTGCCTGGAGTTAGCATTGGAGGTCTATCAAGTGATCCAGCCTCATGAATTGATTGTTGGCTGCTTAAAGCTTCACACATCTTTGCGAACCAAGTGGGTTCCTTCATAGTGTTCCATTGATGGATGTTGATTGAAATCGTTTGTGTAGGGTTGAACTTGAAGGCTTGGTGGTGTTTGAACCATTTGTGGTGGTGGAATTGCACCAATTTGTGGATTATGTTGTTGATTAAATTGTTGTTGATAAATAGCTTGTTGTTGATTCCATTGTTGATGTTGTGGAGTTAATTGTTGTTGTTGTTGATGATTATAAGTGTGAGGGAAATAGTTAGAGTATGGTGGTTGAGACATGTTGATAAACTTGTGTAGTAAAAATGGATCTTTGTAGTCGAATGAACCTTTGTTGATGAAGTGTCCTTAGGCGTAGAAAAGACAAGAACCAAGTAGCACTTATGCGTAAAAACACCAAAGTTACGCGTAACAATGAGAAGTTACGCGTAGGATTTAGCTTACGCGTAAGTAGGAAAAGCACTAAAGTTAGGCGTAGACAAAAGTTAGGCGTAGAAAGTTAGGCGTAGGATTTTCTTATGCGTAAGACTAGGCTTAGGCGTAGGAAAAATCTTAGGCGTAGGATTTCTACGCGTAAGCTTATGCTTATGCGTAATTTTAGGGTTTTTGCCCAAATGATCTTTTACACTATCACAGTGCAAGAGATATCCAAAGTCGACGTATTTTCAGACTTATCCAAGTAAGAAAACACGGAATAAACCAGGAAAATGAAGATCAAAGCAAGGAAGCACTTACGCGTAGTTTTAGGGTTTTACTACGCGTAGGAATGCTCAAAATTTTGATTATGTCCAAAAGTGTTTCTAAACCAGTATTTGTGTGATAAAATAGCTTCAATAACACCAAAATACACAAAAGTGTGAAATTTGATGAACCAAAGCCTCTAAAACAGTTATGCGTAGAAATACACACACGTTCAAAAACTAGATGAAAAACAACTATCCACGCATAAAGTTTGAAACTTTTTGCCAAAAACAAGTATTTTAACACCCTAAAACGTTGAAAGTACAAGAATCTTGGATTCAAAAGTGTAAAAAACAAGTTTTTAAGCGAACCAAAGTATCAAATGTGCGTTTTAGGCGTAGGACCGAAACCCACTTCAAAAACAAACACGATTCACCCAACTAGTAGGCGATTGATACCACTGTTAGGTCACTAGTTTTACAAACACAAGTAATATAGAAAGAGGTTAAGGCGATTGAACAAGATCCAAACACACACACACGATAATATAACACGGTTATGCGTAGAGGTGAATGAAAAGAAATAACTTGAACAACCAACCCTCAAGTGAGGGTTTACATAAGGTATTTATAGGAGGAAAGCTAGGGCAACACTCCTAGTTTCCATCCTTTCTTGTATGGGCTTGGGCCTAAGCTCATGGGCCTTGTACATAAGCTTAAGGCTAATAACAAACATAAAGGCCATAATAAAGCTAACTATTACATATTAATTACTAACACTTGATTATGGTTTAGGAGTGATTCCAACAAACACCATGGAGGAAGGACGGGTCTTTACCCACTGTATGCCTGATCCACAGTCTGAAGGAGGACATGTAGTATGTAACTATAAATACCCTCTACCTCCCAAGGTAGAGTGTTGGACCTTTCACTTAATCTAACCTTCTCTCTTTTGTTTACTTTCTCTCTCTAGAAAGGCTCACATCTTTCAATTTCTCTCTCTAGAACCTTAAACTATTCAAACCATATTGTGTTATGTGATGTGTTTATGAAATCCAATATGTAACAAATGGTATCAAGAGCCATGGTTTGATCATCTCTCTTACATGTTCTTGGATTTCTAGTGGTTTTATATGGTTTTTGGGTTTGAAAATGTTTAGTGGTATTTGCATCATTTAGATCAATTCTTGTGTTAAAGTTTAGATTTTGTGTGTACTTTTGTGTTTAGAATCATTGTAAGTGTTTGGGTTTTGATTTGGAAGGCTTGAATCAGTGTGGTTGGGTTAGTTTTGGATTGAAAAGTGTTGTTTTTGAACTTTTTCTAGCTAGCGACTTGAGTCTCGGAATAGTATTCTTGGTAGCGACTTGTATCTATATTATTCAGCAACTTGTCATTGTTGTGGTAGCGACTTGAGCACTAGCGACTTGTCTTTTGAGACAAAGCGGCAAATAGTACAAAGTAGTGGTTGTACCATTTCGGCTAGCGACTTGTCAACATAGCGACTTGTCTTTACAATCTTCAACGACTTGAATTTATTGTGGGAAGCGACTTGTGCCCTAGCGACTTGCCTTTTGAGACAAAGCGACATATAGTACAAAGTAGTGGTCGTACTGTTCAGTCTAGCGAGTTGTTTTTTAGCGATTTGCCCACTTAGCGAGTTGTTACTTTAGCGACCTGTGTCTAGCGACTTGTATCACTAGCGACTTGTTCTTCTAATGAGTTGTCACTCTAGCAACTTGTGAGCCTAGCGACTTGTACATTGAAGTGACTTGTATACCTATCGACTTGTCTAAAGAAGCGATTTGTCTAAAGAAGAGGTTTGACCAAAGTTGACTTTTTACGTCAAAACTTCAAACGGCCACAACTTTTGATCCGTAACTCCGTGTTCAGCGAAATACCTGTCAAAACGAACAGAACAGGCTGAATATTGTGAGGTTTCACCATGACGTCGTGAAACGAATTTTCGAGGCCCAAATCCTCTCCGAAAGGAAGTTATTGAGCTTTTAAGTTTTTAGACCTAAATTTCACCGTAAAAACGTGCATTAACAAAACCAATTCACAACCAAATAACACTTCAGCTAATCCTTCAAACAATCATCACTCCTAACACATAGTCCTCTATCATTGTGTGGGTCCATCAGTTATCTTAACACGTTCTATTGGTCATTGTATCACGGTTTCTTCTTGATATTGTAAAATCCCGTGAAAGAATCTATTTCTCGGTTTAAATCATAGACTTGTAAAATCTCGTGCATACTACAACATCATGTCTTACACTACTGACCCAGTGATTTTGGAAGTACTTAAATTGTATGATGCTGTGGACAACAATGATAATGTATGCTACACTGAATGGTTAAAGATGTTTGAATTAATCAATGAGGATGTGAGATCTTCATGTTCTGAGTACAATGAGAATGAATTGTACCTGCTAATGCTAAAGAAAGCCATGCAAAAGGAATGCTACATTATAACCTATCAACAACTTCACTCTCACCTCATGTTACTTCTACCCATAACAATGGAACGAACATGTATTGCCCTCTTCCGTCAGGACTTATCTACATTAACAGGAACTTTGTTGTTAAACTTAGAGCAATTGGAGCTACAACTTGCCAAAGAGAAGGTTCAAAAGGATAGTTCAAGTGCTGCACTTCAAGTGATCTACAAACATTTTCAGTCATTCATTATAAGGGAATTCACATCAGATTATGATCAAGACATGACTGAAATGTCTTTCAAGAGACACACTGGAATGGAAATTTGCGTGTTCATAGAGACACTTATCCATATCATGGATAATATGGAGAAGTATATTGAGGAAGTTACTCAGAAAGATGAAAAAATGGATGAGAGTCTGGTGCAATTGACAGAAAGTTGTGATGAGTTGGGTAAAGCACCAGATGATGGATCAGTTGACACTGAATACAGAGGCTTAGAGATAGATAAGCTTGGCACAACCGGCGGTCCAGTGACTCTTGTTACACATGATGTGGATGCAGATATTAGACCGACAAATGAACAGGTGTCATGTGATGAGGTACCCTTAACTGATCAACATAGTGCATCTGCTAATGTACCTAAACAAACTGATCTTAATACTGAACACGATTCTGATAAATATTCCTTGGTTGAGGCTGAGACTAATAAATTCAATACAAAAGATATGGTTGATAAAAAGGCTTTTGATGAACTTTCAAACAAATTCTCAAAACTTGAAAAACATTGCATTTCTCTTGAAATTGCAATACAAAGAAAGGAGAAAAGTTTTCAAACTAAGAAACCATGTAAAAATCCGGAATTTCCTGAATTTCGTGAATTTTTTGAAATAAACGATTTAAAAGCTCAGCTTCAATCCAAAAACTCGACTATCAACAATTTGAAGAAACATATTTCTGGTATGCATGTGAAAAGTAATTTGGTTACAAGTAATTCTGATGTTAATGCTATTGATGATATTCAAATGAGAAATGATGAATTAGCGGTTTGTGTGGCCAAATTACTAAAGGAAAATGAGTCTTTGAGAAAGCATCACATAGAACTAAGTGACTCTGTCAAAGAAGCTAGAACTAAGTCAATGGAACAAACAAATTCTTTGATAGCAAAAATTGATGAACTCAAAGCTCAACTTCAGGAAAAGAATTTCGCTATTGTTGCCTTAAAAAATGAGCTTAGGAAAACTGTAGGGAAAACTGTGAACACTAAGTTTACAAAACCATCAACCTTGGGGAAACCAGTTTCTCATCCCATTAGAAACCGGTCCGTTGTTAGGCAGCCTACTGCGTTTATATCTGAAAGACCAAAATTTTTAAAAACACGGTTTGCCTCCCAAGTTGATGAGAAACAAGTTTTGTCAAAATCAGTCACTTCACCTGAGTTGCCTAAGAATTATGCTTCTAGTTCCTCTAAACCGCAACAAGCAGCTACTTCTACTCCCAGCACCTCTAGGATTGGTTCGAAAAATGTGTCAAAACCAAGCATTAAAATTCAGAATTCATATGATATGAATGACTTGTGTAAGAACTATTATCTAGAAGAAGCTAGGAAAAAGGCACAGATTCGAAAAGACGGAATTTTAGGTTCAAAACCTAGGGTGATGAATTCTACGAGGTTTCAAGGCATTGCTAGTAGTAGTAAACCACTACCTAGGAACACTCAAAAGACTAGGGATTGGTTTGCATCTAAGAGTAGTAATGTGAATAAGAATGCTAAGCATGTAGAAATCAAAACTAGAAATTCTGAGTCTTTTTCAAATAAGAAACATTTTCCTAATTCACATGCCAAGGTACAATCCACTAAGACTACCTTCATGGCCAAGGTTCAACATGTTATGAAGCAAAACAAACCCAATATTTTGCCTAGATGGATCCCAACTGCTAAATATTTGGAGTCTAGGAATAACGATAAGTCTTCCACTGTGCATAAGAATGTCACCAATCCTAGACCTTGCCATAAGTGGATTCCGTCTGGTAAAATGTTTAAGGATGTTGGACTTAGGTGGATACCTACCGGAAAGCTGTTTACCGATGACATTATCAAGGTTGACCGTGAAACCCCAAAGGGTTTGGATACTAATGTCACTAACCAAAATATATGCAATCAAGTTTGTAATATTAGTGCAGGTAGTCCTTACTCATTTGCAGATACTTCGATCCTTCACTACATGGACTGGCTTAAAGTATGGATTACAAATGGATTGATATCTCATAACTCACGGGTTCATGTAACTCAATCTTGATATTCATTCGGCTATGACATTTGAACACCACAGTTCAAGCCTCATTCTCTAAAGAAAAGAAAAGTGTACGTCTCAGTGTGCTTTATCTTCGAAAGAAGAGAAATCTTCTTATGACGTTTGAACACAACAGTTCCAGCCTCGTTCCTCAAAGAAAAGAAATGTGTACGCTTCAGTACGCATTATCTTCTGAAGAAGAGAAATCTTCTTATTATGACCATTCACATCAACATGCTTCATACTTTTTCTATGTGCTTTCAGTTATCAAGTAAACCGGACTATCGTTGATTGTTCTTCTTATTCCACTTGCTCAATTATAATGATGATGGAGACATCATATGCTACCTTTGAGGGGGAGAAGTGTGAAAAGAATACATTTGGATGATGTTCACTTATTCAATCAAGAATGGCATTTCCGTATGCAATTCTTGAGGGGGAGAAGAAGTGTGAATTTACTGCATGGTTGATTGATATCTGAGAATAAATGGTCAAACGGCTCCAAAATCATGTAAGAACCAAGCTTCTTCTTATCGGGTCATCTTCACATGAAGTTTTCTTCTAAGAGCCGTTGGTTGACATCTTCACACGGGCTGATATGATTAATGACAAAGTGCTTCCAGTTGCAGGGTTGATTTTCTTGATGAACATCTTTCTGTTCTTGTTTGATAGGGAGGGATTTGAGTTAAGGGGATTTGCAATTTGTATGTTAACGGGAATGCATTTGGTGAGTTGAAGATGTTAACTTTCTGATCCCCAATTGGACAATCTTGAAGAAGGTCGAGTCTACAGTCGGTTCTACATTTTCTGTTGTATGTTAGAAGACTAAAAGACGAGTTTCATTTGATTATCAAAAGACTTCTTCTTAATCTGAGCATGTATCAAACAGATTGTCAGTTTAGGGGAGAGCACTAATTGGGGGAGAGTGAAAAGTCAGATTCAATCCCAATTAGACTTGCTTATATTCTTCAGCAAGTTGATTCTCACAAGAGTTCAAGTGTTCTTCTCAACAGATTTCAAGTATATGGGCTTATAATATGTTGTTGATTCTGAAGTGTCAAAACCAGCAAGGGGGAAGGAGACACGTATCTAAACGCGAGTAAACTTGATGATCTTAATACTTCTAAGTGATTGAAGATATCCCGGGAAGACTATTGTCATTACCGCAGAGAAACTCAAGGTTTGACTCATGGCGTTTAGTGTTCTTATTCCAACTACGTGGGGGAAGAGATGGAAGAGTTAGTTTCTGGTGATAAAAGAGGTACACAAGTGTGTGATGATTTCGATGCTATCAGAATCATCAGGGGAGAGAGATTGTGTACATTGGGGACGCTCAGCTGTTTCACTTGAGTGCTTAATCAGTGACTCAAAGATATAATCACTTATTCCAGAGTTGACATCCGCAGAGATAGTCATCCACAGAGATAATCAGTGATTCGGCCTGCTTCTTCAAATGTTATCGGTTATTCTCTCTTTGGGCATTCGGGTACTTCGGGTTCGTGAGCTTCATACACTTTCTTTGGGGAAGAGAAAAGTGTACATCGGGGTTATTCTTTGGCTATCGGACTTAATCTGCTACTTCGATGGTATAAGGTTCTCTTTCTTTGGGTATATGTGTATTCGGGTTCGTGAGCTCTAGTCTAAGAGACTAACTGCATCAATTCATCTACTTGGGGGAAGTGGTCTCTTGACAACTTTTTGGTATGGATCACTTCAGACTTCAGTGGTAATGAAATATGAGAAGAAATTTAAAGAGTGGGATGATATGTTGCTATTCTTGTTGATGATAACCCCGAACGAAGAATCTCGACTATCGTTCTTAAAAGGAGCATGGTGTGCTTCTTTGTGCACCTGGCTAAGGCAAGCTTGAAATAGAGCTTCGAATCTGCTCATCTAATGGATCTTCGGTGTGGGGGGAAGCTGCCAAAGTCTCTCTTTCTCAAAGGCTCTTGTTCTATCTTCTATTCTGGAGCCTCGGAAGCTTTGGTGGTGGAAATTTAAGAGATGAGGAATTCTATCTTCTACGACATGCTGCTCGATATCCCTATCTCGGTACTCGTATCATCATTCTCTTAAACTATATCATCTACTGTATCTGTAAATAATTATTAAAAACCAAAATACAAAATTATAAAACCAACAAAAACAAAATAGAAAAATATAAAACCATCAAAAACCCATAAAAATCAGAAAATTTCAAAAATACCAAAAATATGTTTTCACATGACATGTCTTCTGGTATCGATAACATCTACGTTCTTAGAAATGTCATTCAATAATGGTACGGGACCATAGATGAAGTTCGAGCAGGAGGTGTAAATATTTTTTTCCAAAACATGTCTCAAAATATGGCTTACAGTTACTTCAGACTGTAACCCGTGCTTAAACCATGGCTTGCTATTATTTCTGATAGCAACCCGCTCTTCAAAAAAAAAAGGAAAGTGCTGTGCTAAACCAAAAAATTTCAAATATTTCGTGCACTTATCCTAAAAACATAACATGGAAAGCATGTCGTCAAAAAGACTGTTGTTCCTACACAAATGTTTTTCCTTCTAAAATTCTTCAGAAAAATATTTGTTGTTTTCCAAAAATGGTGGTAAATTGTGTTGCTTGTAAATCAATCAGTTTCAGAGTTTTCGTAAAAATTGAAAACTCAATCAATGACTTCAGCGCTTTTAAACTTTTCAGAAAATAAGTCATTGATTGAGGGGGAGAATGTTTTCAAATCTATATCATCTAACGACCTTATCTAATTATCCTATATACTTAAATGTAAAACATGTTAACCTACGTTGAAGGATTAGGTGCCTAGGATATGATTGTTAGGATTAGATGATTAGAGTTTGATAAACACATAATTCCCATGCATTTGTATGATCTGATTGACATGTTGAATTGACTTTTATTAGTCGATTGCTGTTTGGGTGTTGTCGACCACCATATATCTGTTTGTATGTCTACTAATGTATGCAGATATCATAGATTATAAGAATGTTCCCGATCCGGATCCCACAATTGATGATTGTATGCCGAAAGGAAAGGGCAACTATATCTTGGGTCGACAAATGAAGAAACGGAGCTTAATTTGACTTCTATGTAGAGTTGGCATGAAATGCAACGTAAGAGGTCTCACTGCATCAGCAGATGGTTTTCTTCATCATCAAATGAAGAAACGGAGCTTAATTGGACCTCTATGAAGAGTTTGCATGACAAATGCAATGTCAGAGGTCTCACTGCATCAGCAGACGGTTTTCTTCTAGCCCTACAACAACAGAAGCTTCTGAACTACCTAACGTATATTTGTGTAGGATAAATAGTGAATAATACCATTTTTCAAAATATTTGATAAAATTGTTTTGAAAATGGAAAAATATTATTTTGAAAATAAATTGGACTAAATTTTGAAAATCACCGGACTTCATTTTATCAAAACTTAAGTCACTCAATCATCGACTACGGCCATCGATTGAGGGGGAGAGTGATTAAAAATAAAATATTTTCAAACAATATTTCATCAATCAAGTCCGTTTGTACGTAATAAAGTGGTGATCTAAAGATTTAATGTTATGTCATGGTATGATTTTCTTTAAAACTCAAAGATCTTTCAAAATGAATTTTTTTCTGTTCTTGTTTGATTGTGAAATTGTTTTATTTTACTAAAAGATCTCTTAAAACTATCATACCTGACACTAACAATCTTTATTGTCTTAAATTGGTCCATTTTCATCATTTTTCAAAATTAAATCTTGCCACGTCTTTTCCCTAAAATTTTCTAAATGATTTAAATCAATCAGGATCCAAAATCTCAATTGGCTTAAAATTTTGATCGGGGGAGAGATCATGATTTAAATCTCAAATCGATTTTAAAAGGGTGGTTGTTTCAAAAGCACTCCTTCCTTCATGTGCCAAAAAACTTCAAATACATAATGCACATGATTGTGGAGTAGCATTTAACCAAAAACCAGAAGAGTATTTAAACAAGGCCACATATTCTCACATGTTTTCCAAACCTTATTTAATCACTTGGGATCCAAAATCTCAAAGGGTTTGATATTTTTTATCGAGGGAGAATTTGTGATTTAATATGAAATCTGATAAAAGGTGATCGTTTTGATTCAAGTGTGCATGCTGCTCTCCCATATGTGCTAAACGTTTTCGAATCTCGAAGCACATATTGAGGGGGAGCATTTGAAAAGTAAATAAACTTTCAAGGTACAATGATTTTTATGTTTTAACATAAGCACCTTGATTGATTTTCTAAATGGTTTCTTAATGGATTTTGTGATTGTGGATGTACTTCAAATGAACTTTTTCCTCTATGTGATAAAATGATTTCAAATATCCTATGCACATATTGAGGGGGAGAATTTACCAAAGAAAATCAAATGGTTTTTTCCACGGAAATTGTGACCAAGAATATGTTTCAAAGAACTCTTGCCTCCATGTGCTAAACAATTTTAATATCATATGCACATGTTGAGGGGGAGCATTTCTAAAATGATCAAAACAATTAAGGTACAAAATACTTTGATTTTATATCACAAGTACCTTGATTGATTTTTCAAATGATTTTTCAATTGGTTTCATGAAAGAAAGAACAATACCAAAAGACCGACCAATTTATTTTACGCATGGTGATATAAGGATAGTTAGGTTAGGTATTCGTTCCCACGATCCCACCAGAACCGGAAGGATCTACCCAGGGACAATCCACTAAATAGTGTAGAAGTCCTTTAGTATGATGAAAAAGGAGAAAAGTGAGATATGGGAAGAGTGTGGACTGAGACAGAGCTAGTACTGGAATAAACCCAACAAGGTTCTAGTAATGAAGCCTCGGTAAGCATTGAAGGGGTTGAAGAATGAAAAAGAAATGAATATGAAAAGGGTGAAAAGAAATAGCCCTCCAACAATACAACCTTAGGGCAGTAACCGGGTTTAATAAAAGCTTCTCTCATCTCTTCCCACGTAGTAATCGTTCCTTCATTTAATTCGTTCAACCAAGTCTTGGCTTCACCGGTTAATGATAAAGGAAAAGTCCTCAATTTAATCACTTCCTCTTGATTTTCACCATATTGGAATAGGCTACTAATCTCAAGAAAATCGGCTATGTGTCGGTGAGGATCGGAACTGATTCTCCCATCAAATTGATTTTCCCGAATCATTTTCATATGGGTACCCTTGATTTGGAAATTATTGCGAAGAGGGCGTTGAATAACAGTGGAACTAGGTGTTGGTGCAACGGTCCTAGTGCTTGACCACATGGGTTGGTCATCGGGATCAATGACGATTATGGTAGGGGAATCGGGTGGAGTTTTGACATTCTCTTCGAATATGTCGATAACGACAAAGACTTCCTCGATGAATGGTGGTTTCGGATAAGGTTCGGGTTTAGTCCTCTCTTTAATTTGACGTTTAAGCTCGTAAAGTGGACTAACGAGTTGATTACTCCAAGAGTGTGAGTTTATAAAAACCCAAAGCGTTTCACAAAATATTTTAAAAAGAAAAAATAAAAAGATAAAAATAATGAAAACGAACATGAAGAAAAATCTTTTTGTATATATATTTTTTTTTAGAAAATGACTTGAAAGAAATAAAATAAATAACTCTAAGACATTCTTTTTTTACTTTTATTTAAAAAGAAAACTAGCTATGAGTTTTTTTCTTTTCCCAAGGGTTCTCGGTAGCTCCATTGAAATGCACAAAGAAGCGGAGAAGGAGGTCAGCGCGAAGCATATTAAAAACCAAACTTCTTTAGGGAATCAGGGAGGCCCGCCTTAAACCTCTCACACAGTTTGTTTACAATGGGTGAGCCTTACTTTCGAGGGAAAATTTTTTTATTAAATAATCTACCAAACAAACAAAGAAGGAAAAACACAAATTTTTTTTTATTTTGATAGAATGGTGAAACCGATCGGCTGGGATTCCAGCCGATCCGGTTGGATTTGGTTTCGATGTCTAGCCGAATCGGTTATGGGGACGTACCGATCGGCTGGACAAACTGATGAAGAAAAAGATTTTTTTTCGCAAGCAAAGGCGGCACAACGAGGGAATGATTAAAGCACAGATTCAAAGCACACAAAAACACAAACAAATCCCCGGCAGCGGCGCCAAAAACTTGATGTGTCTCGCTACTACTAGTTTTAAATTTATAACAAGGATTACCAAATTAAGCTAAGAAAACACTGGCAAGTATGACCCTTTCGTATGTAGTTAGTTTTGGTTAGTAAGCCGAGGTCGTTCACTAGGATTTGGGTGTTTTCAATTGTGAAGAATCTATGTAATAACAAGTAACACGAAAGTGGTAAATGGTTGTCACGTCCCAAAATACCATATAAGCAACAAGTAACACGAAAATAATGATTAAGGAAATTCAATAAGATTAACACTACACTTGCTTAAACTAGTTTCTTATCCTTGATTAGTGTGATTGTGTTAACCTCTTCTTAACATGTTGGTTATGATAATTAGTTGTTGTACTAATCTATTGTTCTTACAAGTTAAACCATGATCAAGAGTTTAGTTTATAAAAACAAGCATTAAGTCTAACCAATCAAATCAAGTTTCATAAGTTTACTTTCATAAACTTAAAAACAAAAACATCCGTTTGTCTTATCAAATTGCTTAAGAAATGGTCAATACAAAAGGTAACCGATTATAGACAAAAGGTTACAATTGATTGTAAACAACTAATCTTACGACCTTTTAGATATTTCCAATCAATCCAACTTGATAATCAAAAAGCATTCTTATTACAAACACACTTTAGTTTCTTTGTTTAACCAAGAATAATGGGTAAAAACAATCATCCATAGACAAAATGATTAAAACTAGTTGAATAACAATAAGTTCTTTTGACCTCTACGATTGCTATCAACTAGTCAAACATGATTAACAAATGCCACTATGAAAGTTTAGCACAATTGGATCTTAGAATCAACTTGAAATTGAATTAAAACATGTTAACACAATCATAAACTAATTATACGATAATCAACATCATTTAAGCAAGTGCATAAAGAAACTAGCCACTCATAGCAAACATAAACATAAACTCAGAACTTTGAACATTAGAAAACATGATTAAAGGTCTTACAATGATTGAAATGTGATTACAAATGATGTAGTAATGATGCCTCAAGTATTGGTGATGACTTCTTGATGGTTTGACCTCCAAATGATGACTTCTTGGACCTCCAAAGTTTCCTGGAACTTAATGTACGAATTTAGGCTTTGATAGAGAGTAGTGGTGGTAAGATAGGTGTGAGAGAATATCTCTCAAGTTGTGGTGTATGAAATGAGGTTGCAAAGGCCTCTATTTATACTACTTCCAAGGCTTAGGGTATTAAATGCTCAACTTGGCCTCCAAGGAGTTTGGAAGGGACTAGAAACTGAGTGGGAAAGATCTAGAATCGTTTGGAACAAGTTGGAACCTTAGTGATGAAGAAATTGTTGTACCAGGCCTCCCAACCGAATCGGTTGGGCTCCAACCGGATCGGTTGGTTTTCTTGACCATTCTCCAACCGGATCCGGTTGCGGGGCTCGACTGAACGGTTGGAGCAAAATCACAAAAATTCATAAGTGGTAAAGTTGTAGATCTTTCTCTTAGCTTTCCGTGGCCGCGAACCGGGGGTCAAACGGAGTCCGTATGCAAAAGTTATGGCCAAAATGGTGAAGGTGTGTCAGGAACAACGAGTCTTCCAATATGTCTTCGTTTAAGCTTCTTTTCTTCATTTATTTCTCGTTTTCCTTCTTGAACTTTATTCTTGAGTCTTTGGACCACTAACTTCATGACTTTATCTTCTCGAATATACTCCACAAGTCTTGCTTTGGTCGGGAATTCTTCGTACATGGAGAAATCTTCGTATTTTACTTCTTTTTCTGTCTTTTTCTCCACTTTCCTGTACTTGGCTACAAATGAACTAGCAAACACACTTTTGTACGATTAAGTAACAAATCATATGATTATAGCCAAATAACATATATAAAAGCATGGATAAGGCTACTAAAAACATGCACAATTTAAGCGTTATCAAATTCCCCCACACTTAAACTTTGCTTGCGCTCAAGCAAATCTAAGAAAAGAAAATTAAAAACTACTTACCTAAATGACAAAACGAAAAGAAAAAAAAAAATTAAAAATCGAAATATTTTTGGCTTTTCTTCTACTTTATTTTTTTTTTAAACAACAAACATAAATAAGCGAAAAATGAGCGCAAACTCCCCCACACTTAAGGTTTTGCTTGCCCTCAAGCAAATCTAGAAATAAGAAAAATAAAACCCACATGGTGCATGAAAGACGATTAGAAAAATGTTATGCAAATCTATCAAGTACAAGTACAAGATATGATTCATCGTTTTAAGCTTTTAGAGGTGAAAAATCGAGATGTTTGACAATACCTTATGGATTCTCTTGCTTGATAACATGGCTAAGCACCTCACGAAAAAAGAACGGATGTATAATTCACTCAACACTCAATTTATTTAGTGATGGATAGTATTAAGGAATAGTACACTCATATTAATCAGTCATGATCTAAATATTACCATAGGCTTGTACAAGAAACAAAACTCCACCGACGTGGCGTAAGCACCAAGTGTAAACATCTAAAGAGGGCTTTTATTCGGGTTAAAATGATAGGCTTCGGGTGAATAAAGGGTATGGATAAGGCATGGGAATATTTATGAAATTGGTTTTAAAAGAAAAAATAAAAGTCAAGTCTAATACCCATGTTGCTAGTAACGAACAATCCGTAAACCCGTAAATGATTATAGTTACTAACTTCTCTTCACATATCGATCATCAAATATATATATCACGTCTTAGCACATTTGCTAATCGATATCTCAAACATACTTCCTCTTCATAATGATATAGCACATTGTCATCACATATATTTTTTTTTCATTTTTTTTTCGATGACTTATTCTCTTTTTTTTTTTCCACATACATCACATCTCCCCAACACTTCGTATAAGCATACACCACAAAAATTGACAAAGTGCGGCTAACTGATAATCATCAAAAACAATCGAATCATACCAAGCAACTAGCAACCAACCATTTAGACATTGACAAGGAGTAGGCAAAGGTTTAAAGTGTAAAATCTTTTTGTATTTTTCTGGATTTAACAAAAATGAAAAGGAAGGCTCGGAGGGTGTAACTAAGGGTATCTAGCGCAAAAGATGAGCGCTAACAAATGGGTCCATGTGGGTGGTTAACTAACCGATGTGGTTAGCTAATATATCATTAGATGTAAACGGAAGGCCATTTGGTTTTATTCCTAAGCTGCCTCTTTATCACGCATAAACACTTATATCACACGAATGTGATCTTACTGCAGTCTGGTAATGATTTACAAGTACAAATTCTAGAATAAATAAAATCACCGGCACACTCATAGCAAAAGATTCAAGCATAAAAGATGTATGCTTATAAGAAATAGGCTCAAATCCTCACAATTTAGTGGAAAGGGCTATAAAATGTGCTAGCAAATGTCATCGATCCCAGAATGGATTGCAATATTAATCAGGACACATCTCAAGTTTTTCAAAAATTATTGATTTCACCAGTGGGTTGATCCAGTTATTCTAATATATAAACCTATACGCGCGAAAACAACTAGATCACAAGGGCAAACAAGTTCTCAAAATTTAAAAATTGGCCCAAAAATTTTGGAAATTAAACACTAGTTTCGTTTTTCCTATAATATTTCCCCCCACACTTAAGTTAAGCAAAGTCCTCAATTTAAAACTTCAAAGCATGTAAAATAGGAAAAATAAAATAAACAAGCTGTGAGAAACAAAACCTTCCCGGGCCGAAGAAATCGCGGTCGAACTCCATATGATAAAATGCTACGCATAAGCTACATAAGCTTGTGAGAACAATTGATTTCAAATCCAAGCATCCTCCTCCATCACCTGCTGAAATTATTCAAACAAAATACACAAAATGCAAGTAATAATAAACACTATTAGCATGTAACACCCCCACACTTAAAATAGATTTATGCAAAAAGGGTGTACATGTTTATTTAAAACAAACAAACAATTAAAAGCACGGGTTGCCTCCCGAGAAGCGCTTAATTTATTTATGAGTCATTAGCTAGAAACTTCCCCAGGTTAAGATACTTTGACAATACGGTTCAAATGGGGAATTTCAGTTCTTAAACGTTGAGGGTATGGGATCTTTGGTTTGTACTCCACAAGTGATGGAGATACATCTGATTCTTTTGATTTGACCAAGTGAAAGTCCCTCTTTGTTATCTTGAACGTTTGGTCGATTTCATTGGAAATAAGGACAGTTGGCGGATCTTTATGAATTTTCGGAGGATCATCGGGCTTTCCACTCCCAGTGAATACGGCATCCACATTCTCAAGGTGAGTTGTAGGAGGTGGGTTAGTCCTACCGTTTTGATTTAAAGAAACTGGATTTTGTGGTTCAGACCATTTGTCTATCTTTCTCTCCAGTTCTCCATTCCAGTTGCCTTCAATTTCGTTGAATTTATTTTCACCAACATGGTGTTCAGAACTTTGTAATTGAGTGGTTGGGATATGCATGGTGCAATCCTCAAGAAAATGTTACACGGTTGGTGAGTTAGACATGATTTGGTTCGGATTTGGCATGGTTGGAATATGCTCATTCTCATCCTCTTTGATAAATTCAACATCAACCTTATCATTCTCGCTTCGAATTGAGGGTGGTTTGTAGAAAAATTCATGTCTCGGGTTGGTATCTGTGGTGTAAGGAAGAGATTCAGGATGATGGACTTCCTGCTCCTCACTTAATCTTTCTACCCTCCTCTCCATGTCTTGGATTATTGCTTGTTGGTTCCTTCTTTCTTGATCGACTTTACGTTCCAATTCAACCAACAGGTTCGTCATATTCTCATTGGCTTTCGCTTGACTGGCCATCCACTCTCTCATCATCTCCTCCGGTGAGGTTTTAGGTGTATTGAAATGTTTTGATGGATGTGGTATTGTATTCCATGGCTGATATCGAGGATATGTATGGGTTGGGTTGTGGTATGGAAAGGAGTACGAACTACTGAAATTTTGATCATGATATCTTCCGAGATATCCTTCATGTTGAACTTGGTTCGCTTCCATGGGATCACACATCGGCGTGTCATCCTCAGCATCGTGGTTTGAAGCGTGGTGATTATTTCGCAGCTCCATCATCTCCCTCTGTATGCTTATGAATTGGGCATCGATGTTTGTAGAGAGAGCTTCCAATTTCTCGATCAATGAGGCATGATCGGTATTGATGTTGCTTCCACCAGCGGAAACAACGATATTCGGATTGGAGTCGATCATAGAATTTTCTGAGAGATCGAGCTTGAGTTGGACCTTGTCCTCGAGGATTTTGAAATCTTCGTTTAGAGTTTTGAAGAGGAAGATTCCTCCGGCGTCGAGATTTCCTCGAGTTGGATCATCTAAACCGTGATGGAATGTTTGAATTATCGCTCCTTTGGTTAGACCGTGTCCATGACAAGTGCGAAGCATATCTTTCATACGGAGCCAAGCGTCAATGAGAGTTTCATGATTGATTTGGTGAAAGTTGTGAATGTCATTTAGGAGACGTTTAAACTTAGCGGGAGAAAAGTGTCGGCTAATAAAAGCTTCTCTCATCTCTTCCCACGTAGTAATCGTTCCTTCATTTAATTCGTTCAACCAAGTCTTGGCTTCACCGGTTAATGAGAAAGGAAAAGTCCCCAATTTAACCACTTCCTCTTGATTTTCACCATATTGGAATAGGCTACTAATCTCAAGAAAATCGGCTATGTGTCGGTGAGGATCGGAACGGATTCTCCCATCAAATTGATTTTCCCGAATCATTTTCATATGGGTACCTTGATTTGGAAATTATTGCGAAGAGGGCGTTGAATATCAGCGGAACTAGGTGTTGGTGCAACGGTCCTAGTGCTTGACCACATGGGTTGGTCATCGGGATCAATGACGATTATGGTAGGGGAATCGGGTGGGGTTTTGACTTTCTCTTCTAATATGTCGATAACGACAAAGAGTTCCTCGATGAATGGTGGTTTCGGATAAGGTTCGGGTTTAGTCCTCTCTTTAATTTAACGTTTAAGCTCGTAAAGTGGACTAACGAGTTGATTACTCCAAGAGTGTGAGTTTATAAAAACCCAAAGCGTTTCACAAAATATTTTAAAAAGAAAAAATAAAAAGATAAAAATAATGAAAACGAACATGAAGAAAAATCTTTTTGTATATATACTTTTTTGTAGAAAATGACTTGAAAGAAATAAACTAAATAACTCTAAGACATTTTTTATTTTTTTACTTTTATTTAAAAAGAAAACTAGTTATGAGTTTTTTTCTTTTCCCAAGGGTTCTCGGTAGCTCCATTGAAACGCAAAAAGAAGCGGAGAAGTAGGTCAGCGCGAAGCATATTAAAAACCAAACTTCTTTAGGGAATCAGGGAGACCCGCCTTAAACCTCTCACACAGTTTGTTTACAATGGGTGAGCCTTACTTTCGAGGGAAAATGTTTTTATTAAATAATCTACCAAACAAACAAAGAAGAAAAAACACAAATTTTTTTTAATTTGACAGAATGGTGAAACTGGTCGGCTGGGATTCCAGCCGATCCGGTTGGATTTGGTTTCGATGTCTAGCCGAATCGGTACGGGGACGTACCGATCGGCTGGACGAACTGATGAAGAAAAAGATTTTTTTTTCGCAAGCAAAGGCGGCACAACGAGGGAATGATTAAAGCACATATTCAAAGCACACAAAAACACAAACAAATCCCCGGAAGCGGCGCCAAAAACTTGATGTGTCTCGCGACTACTAATTTTAAATTTATAACAAGGATTACCGAATTAAGCTAAGAACACACGGGCAAGTATGACCCTTTCGTATGTAGTTAGTTTTGGTTGGTAAGCCGAGGTCGTTCACTAGAATTTGGGTGTTTTCAATTGTGAAGAATCTATGTAATAACAAGTAACATGAAAGTGGTAAATGGTTGTCACGTCCCAAAATACCATATAAGCAACAAGTAACACGAAAATAATGATTAAGGGAATTCAATAAGATTAACACTACACTTGCTTAAACTAGTTTCTTATCCTTGATTAGTGTGATTGTGTTAACCTCTTCTTAACATGTTGGTTATGATAATTAGTTGGTGTACTAATCTATTTATCTTACAAGTTAAACCATGATCAAGAGTTTAGTTTATAAAAACAAGCATTAAGTCTAACCAATCAATTCAAGATCAATTCAAGTTTCATAAGTTTACTTTCATAAACTTAAACACAAAAACATCCGTTTGTCTTATCAAATTGCTTAAGAAATGGTAAATACAAAAGGTAACCGATTATAGAAAAAAGGTTACAATTGATTGTAAACAACTAATCTTACGACCTTATAGATGTTTCCAATCAATCCAACTTGATACTCAAAAAGCGTTCTTATTACAACCACACTTTAGTTTCTTTGTTTAACCAAGAATAATGGGTAAAAACAATCATCCATAGACAAAATGATTATAACTAGTTGAATAACAATAAGTTCTTTCGACCTCTACGATTGCTATCAACTAGTCAAACTTGATTAACAAATGCCACTATGAAACTTTAGCACAATTGGATCTTAGAATCAACTTGAAATTGAATTAAAACATGTTAACACAATCATAAACTAATCATACGATAATCAACATCATTTAAGCAAGTGCATAAAGAAACTAGCTACTCATAGGAAACATAAACATAAACTCAGAACTTTGAACATTAGAAAACATGATTAAAGGTCTTACAATTATTGAAATGAGATTACAAATGATGTAGTAATGATGCCTCAAGTATTGGTGATGACTTCTTGATGGTTTGACCTCCAAATGATGACTTCTTGGACCTCCAAAGTTTCCTGGAACTTAATGGACGAATTTAGGCTTTGAGAGAGAGTAGTGGTGGTAAGATAGGTGTGAGAGAAGATCTCTCAAGTTGTGGTGTATGAAATGAGGTTGCAAAGGCCTCTATTTATACTACTTCCAAGGCTTAGGGTATTAAATGCTCAACTTGGCCTCCAAGGAGTTTGGAAGGGACTAGTAACTGAGTGGGAAGGACCTAGAATTGTTTGGAACAAGTTTAGAACCTTAGTGATGAAGAAATGGCTGTACCAGGCCTCCCAACCGAATCGGTTGGGCTCCAACCGGATCGGTTGGTTTTCTTGACCATTCTCCAACCGGATCCGGTTGCGGGGCTCGACTGAATGGTTGGAGCAAAATCACAAAAATCCATAAACGGAAAAGTTGTAGATATTTCTCTTAGCTTTCCGTGGCCGTGAACCGGGGGTCAAACGGAGTCCGTATGCAAAAGTTATGGCCAAAATGGTGAAGGTGTGTTGGGAACAACGAGTCTTCCAATATGTCTTCGTTTAAGCTTCTTTTCTTCATTTCTTTCTCGTTTTACTTCTTGAACTTTATTCTTGAGTCTTTGGACCACTAACTTGATGACTTTATCTTCTCAAATATACTCCACAAGTCTTGCTTTGGTCGGGAATTCTTCGTACATGGAGAAATCTTCGTATTTTACTTCTTTTTCCGTCTTTTTCTCCACTTTCCTGTACTTGGCTACAAATGAACTAGCAAACACACTTTTGTACGATTAAGTAACAAATCATATGATTATAGCCAAATAACATATATAAAATCATGGATAACGCTACTAAAAACATGCACAATTTGAGCGTTATCACTTGCTGTTTCACACAATGTGGAAAGTAAGTATATATTAAGAGTCCTACGCATTATCCTTGTGGTATTTCCAGAACATCCGAGTGATATGTAAAAATATTCACGATGAAGATGGAAATCCTTCTAGAGCCAACATCAAACAAGCTCTTGGTGGGTGACATGTGAGATCTTTCCAAAGATCAAGCGTGTGACAACTGGATAGAAACGATGGGGTGATTCATTCTTGAATCAACCTTGGTCCAGGAAATGAATTGACGAATACTTTAGGAAAAACCGTTCGATGTGCAAATCTTATTTTCTCTAGCGCATCGAATGTGTATTCATTTTCAAATTCAAAAAGTATCTCTGATTGAAAATTTAATTTTGGAAAAACCGTTCGATGTGCAAATCTCTTCTTTTCTCTAGCACATCGAATGTGTACTCTTTTCAAATACAAAAGGTATTTTTGATTGAAAATTGATCTTTCTCATAAAACCTTCGTCGTATTGCAAAACTCTTTCTTCAAGCAATACGCGATTGTTTTCAAATCAATGTTTCATCAATCAGTGAATCTCAATTCGCTGGTTCACTCACTCCGTGTTGTCTTTTTTGAGACGTTCCGGTTTGAGAACGGTTAGAACAGTTGTGAAACCCTGTCAAGGAGATTCTTAGGAATCCTACCTGATCACAGGCAGTACTTGTACTGATCAACGGGGAACCGTGGGCCGTGTACCTCAATTCAACGAAAGTGATCAAAGACACTTTTGTGTGCTTTATTGCTAACTGTTGTTTGCAGGTACACTTGGACGGTTGCAGCTGATCGATATTGAGAAGTCAATCCAAAGCCGCATGCTCACATCATCTACACTTAATTGAAGAAATCATGACTAGTGCTTATCTACATAACCTGGCTCAGATATTTTTATACTATTCTTCTGCTACGCTACTGCAAATATCTTGAACCAGTAAAAGCTTTCGCTACTCTGATGAAAAGATGTCATGATCCAGAAAGTGTGAGCATGTCGGTCCATAAGTTACAACATCACATGAAGGCAACACAAGAAAGGGTGATCCAGAGATTTACTGTGGCTGATGATCTCAATGAAAGCTCAAAGATCATCAAAGATGTGGATCAGTTAAAGGCCTCCACTAAAAGTACAAATCAATGCGGACTTTGAAGAATTGCTACTAAAGCACAAAGTTTGCGGAACTTGAAGAATTGAAGTCTAAGAGCTCAGAACTAAAGACAAAGATAGAATGCTAGGACGCAAAATGTATTTCATGGGGTGACCTCCCTTAGGGGGAGATTGTTAGGAATTGGAAATTCCATGTTAAAGTGTCGGTCACCCCAATTATGGTCTAGCATATGTTAGCTCGTAGACGTGTTTTAAGAAGATTATTTTAAGAAGAAAATAAAATTCGTAAAAATTTGAATTGGAGTTTTTACTCTCTTCTCCCCCTTTTTGTCGAAACAAAAAGAGCGTCGAAAAGAAACTAACACATTGTTTTGAGAAAAACATGTGAAAAGTAACAATATGAAAAATAGAGAGTAAGAGGAGAGAAAGATTCTCGTCTTAGATCCCCCTTGACGGATGATCCCCTTTGTTGAGGGCGCCAAGTAATTAGGAAGTCTAAGCAAGTGTGTTGCAATTAAGTTTGCGAATGGTTTCTGTGGAAAACTACAAAGGGGGTTGAATAGTTTTACCGTTTAAAAACTTAATTGTTTCGAAAAATTATTGTGAGATCCATTAATATAGATAATTGATGTGTTAGTGAAGAATGAATAATATGTAAGCAATAGATAATATGTAAGTAAAGAAATAAACAATCAAACCACGACAAATTTGTTTATAGTGGTTCGGTCTACAAGGACTCTTTTTCCTTGTCCTACTCCACTCACTGAGTCTCCAACTCGAGAGTTATCTTCACTAATCAACAAGCTCCTTTAACCGGCGGAGAAAACCTTTACACGTCGCTTACACAATATTTCCGACACAAAGCTAGATGTCAAGTTCTTTTACAAGGGTACAACCACTCCCAACACTCTATGTATTTTGAGGACTAAAATACTAACCACTCACACTCAGAGGTTTAAGATGGTTTGGTACAATAATGATTCACACAACAACAAAACAAACAAGCCTTCCAACTATTTGTTGAAGCTTGATTATGCCTTGATCTTTTTTGCTACAAAAGATGATTACTAAAATGAAATGAAACCGAGTTAGATGTAATAGAATGAGAGAATGTATGTGTTTTATGCTAATGAGGGATAATAAAATAATTTGGGCTGGCTTGCTATTTATAGGCCAAGTGATCAGCAAGATCACGGACTGGACGGAACCAAAAAAAGGGTTTCGCCCTTTATAAAATTTGGTTCTGCCAGTCCGAAAATAAAGATCACAAAAATCTTTCAAAGATCATCCAAATCTCTCCAATATTATGTAAGATATAATGAGTGAATATCTAAACAAAATATTCTATAAAATCTTCTAACGAATTCCAATGTGATGCAAGCCATGATGTAATATGTAGTTTTCCTTTTTTAGAATTAATATGTTATATAAGTAAATACTTATGTAATGTTAAGTTTAAGAAAGTAAACATACTTGTTCTAAAAATGTTGATGCACATTATAGTTTAGAAGGATATCAATGTTAATTGATATGTAGCTAATCAAAATGTGATAAGATGTAAATGCTTAAGTGATGAAGACTTTATTTAAGAAAATCTTGTTTTAATGTTTATTAATCTTGACAAGCTTTATACTTTACAATAATGAAATTTACTTTTGTCGTAACAAAACAAGGTAAAGATCATAAAATATAAATAACGTTTTAAGACAATATTTGTATTAACAATCTCCCCTTTTTGTTGAGGACAAAACATAAATTTTATTTTTATCAAAGATGTAAAGATGTACAAGAATTATAAAAATATGAGATTAATTTGAACTTGAAAGAACTAGTTAAAAAGATTATTTTATCTTATGACTAGTTGCACTTTTGTTTGTCCAATATTTGGTCTTCTACAATTTTGACTTTTGAAAGTCAAAGCATGATATTTACTTTTTAGGGTTATTATACAAAAATGTTACTAAAGTTTGCGGAAAATTTGTCCTAAATCACTAAAGTTTAAAAGTTGTCATTCAGGTTACTCAACTTATGAAAGCTGTCATCCAGGTTACTGAACTTGTAAAAGTTGTCATCCTGGTTACTGAACTTGCAAAGACAAGACATTTATGTTACTTAGCATATCAAAAAAATAAACGTAAAATTCACTGAAATTATTGACGTGTTTGCTTTTTAACGTTGAGTAACCTGAATGACTACTTTTAAACTTTAGTGACTTAGGACAAATTTCCCACAAACTTTAGTGACTTTTTTGTATAATAACCCTACTTTTTAAAAGTAAATGGTCAAGTTCAATAATATTCTCCCCCTTTTTGTCGAAACAAAAAGAAAAGACGATGCGGAAAATGCAATGAGCCTGAGCCAAATTCTCCCCCTTGGCCAATGCTCCCCCTTAATTGGGTGCCAAGAGAAAGATACATGGATTGTGAAAAGCTACAAAAGAAAGGTTAGTAACATTCATCATCACAAGTATACAAATAATTCCTACCAACAAGTAATCACCAACAACAATATAAGAAACATCATTCATTAGTTAAAATTTTATGACTTAAATGTCATAAAATGGAACATAATAGAGATGTTGATACATAAAAGAAATCCTAAAAAAATAGAAAAATAACTTAAAAAATAAAAAGTCCTAAAAATAAAGCAAGAACCATCCTATTGAGGAGGAGGATGAGAAAGAGCGTTAATACACTCAAGGATATGATTGAGGATGAACCTCATTTCATCTTGTAACTCGTGGACCATGATTTAGGTCCTTTCACTAAGATGAGCGGTGCGCTCACAATGGGAGCAACCATGTCGAGGTAGGAGAGTAGGATCATTGTTTGGTGGTGGAACATTTGTGGAAGTATTGTTGGTATTTGATGGAGCAATGAGGGAAGAAAGCAAAGCATTTTACATTTGCAATGCTTCATTTAGATGATAATCCACCATGTTTGAAAAGGCAAGGAAGTTTTCTAGATGAGCTTGTATCTCTACTTGAGATTGTGGGTGGTCTTCCCACATTGACCAAACGGACCCAAATTTGTGGTTCTGTCTTTGTTGTTGTTCGGTTCCGTGGGAACAGTAGCAGAATTTTGCTAATTTGTTGTGTTTGGTCATTCTAAGTTTTAAGTTATGTTTTTGATTATGTGTTTGGTTCCATTAATCCTAAACCAAGTCTAAGAAGATTAAATGGTTCTCTTTTAAGAGGTTTAGTTAGGATGCCGACAATGTTATCTTCGGAGGAGACTTTCTCGATCGAGACATTTCCTTTTTGAACATTGTCGCGAAGTTAGTGATGGCGAATATCAATATGTTTCGTTCGGGCATGTTGGACAGGATTTTTGTTGAGATCAATGGCTCCTTTGTTGTCACAAAGTATAGAGATGTCATTGAGATGAATTCCGTAGTCCACGAGAGTTTGCTTCATCCAAAGAGCTTGTTGACATGCCTTTCCGGCTGAGATATACTCGGCTTCGGTAGTTGAGATAGCGAGGGCCGTTTGTTTCTTTGCGAACCATGAGGTGATACATTGTCCAACAAAAGTATAAATACCACTTGTACTTTTTCTATCGACATAGTCACCGGCATGGTCCAAGTCGGCATACACTATGGTTTCTACACCCGTTCCTTTGGGATAGCATAATCCTAAACATGTAGTGCCTTTAATGTATCTAAATATTCGTTTTAAGGCTTCTAGGTGTGATGTTTTTGGATCTTCTTGAAAGCGAGCACATAGACAAACACTAAAAATAATGTCGGGTCTACTAGCCGTGAGATAAAGTAGGCTACCAATCACTCCTCTATATTTAGTGTTATCTACGGATTCACCCTCCTCATCTTTGGTGAGTTTAGTTTCCGAAGACATGGGTGTTTTAGTGGGTTTTGAGTCTTCAAGACCAAATTTCTTAAGCATATCTTTTATATATTTAGATTGGTTAAAGAATATACCATCTTCTAGTTGTTTAATTTGAAGTCCTAAAAAGAAATTTAACTCTCCCATCATACTCATCACAAACTCGTCGTGCATGATTTTAGAGAAATCATCACATATCTCTTGACAGGTAGATCCAAATATGATGTAATCTACGTATATTTGAACTATGATAATGTGTGATTCCTTTTTCTTAGTAAATAGAGTATTATCTACTAACCCCATGGTGTATTTATGTTCAACTAAAAAAGTCTTAAGTCGATCATACCAAGCTTTTGGTGCTTGCTTAAGTCCGTATAATGTTTTTTTAAGTTTGAAAACATGATTTGATTTTTCAAAGTCGGTGAATCCGGGAGGTTGTGCAACATATACTTCTTCATTAATGAACCCGTTCAAAAATGCACTTTTAACATCCATTTGAAAAAGTTTGGAGTCGTGAGCACATGCATATGCAAGTAAGAATCTAATAGACTCGAGCCTAGCTACCGGTGCATAAGTTTCGTCGTAATCAATTTCTTCTTGTTGATTATAGCCTTGTGCCACAAGCCTAGCCTTGTTTCTAGACACTACACCATTTTCGTCTATTTTATTTCGAAAAACCCATTTCGTTCCAATTATAGTTTGATTTTTAGGTTTTGGAACTAATTTTCTTACATCATTTCTAACAAATTGATTTAGCTCCTCTTGCATAGCAATTACCCAAGATTCGTCTTTTATTGCTTCGTTTACGTTTTTCTGTTCAATGGATGACACAAAACAAAAGTAGTTACTTTGATTTTGGGCTTGTGAGCGTAATGTTATTTGATTTAATTGACCTATAACCTTTTCTAAAGGATGACTTTTGGATTCTTTGATATTTATAATATCTTTATTTAATGGTTCATCTTCCTTGTTATTATAATTGTTTTCTTGACTTTTAATATGTTGACTTTCAACTAAGTCATCATCTACCAAAGGTGATGTCTTAGAGGGAGGTGGTCTTTCGTCAAATGTTATGTTCAACGATTCCTCAACTCTCATCGTTTCTTTGTTTAAAATGATGTATGCTTTGCAAGTTTGTGAGTAACCAAAAAACACACCTTCATATGACTTTGGGTCAAATTTGATGAGATAGCCTTTGGTATTTAAAATGAAACATTTACATCCAAATACTCTAAAGTAGGCTTTTTGCCTCTATAGGTTTAATAAGGTGTTTTGCTCAATAAATGACGTATTAAGACTCTATTTAAAATGTAAGTGGAAGTTTCAACTGCGTTACACCAAAACTTTTGGGGTATGTTTTGTTCATTAAGTATTGTTCTACTCATTTCTTGAATAGTCCTATTCTTACGTTCTACTACACTATTAGATTGGGGTGTTCGAGGAGCAGAAAAGTTATGTGTTATACCATTTGTATCACAAAAAGTTTCCAAATTGTGTTTCATTATCGAATTCGAGACCATGATCCGTTCGGATCGACACAATGTTAACAAAAACTTTGTCCAAGTGAACCTTGAGTAATCATTTACTATGACCAAAGTTTAGAAGTTACCTCCATAACTTTGTATAGCGGATGGACCAACAAGTCCATATGCAAAAGCTCTAGACACCTAGATGTGGAAAGTAGCATATATCCGCTGAAAGTGACTTTTGATCATCTTTTGAAATAACTGGACTAGGAAATCAAGATCCGTATGAACATATTTGACATATATTAGGAATTCAGAATCCATGTAGACACAAGTAAATGAATAAGAATTGTCTCCAAACTTGACCTATACGATTAACCAAGATTTTTGAAACATTTTATGAAAATCATTGATACACTTCTCACGTGTACTATCCATGATTTAGTTTAGTACTAAAAACGACTTGTGGCATAACTATTAGTATCTTAGGCCCTTGTTTAATCTTTTACATTGCTAGAGGAAGAAAACCGCGAATTAAAAGGCTTTCCAGAATAAAATTGACGATTCCGTATACGTAACTACACTTTCCCCAAAGACAATAATTATTGACATGGCTATAAAAACAAAACAAAACACAAACTTAACCACAACCAAAACGAAAACCATTTACAGTCCCCAAAACATACAAAATGGGCAGGGCACCCAGGAACACAGGGGTTTTTTTCAACCCTTTATAGTTCCCTTCACTTTATGTATTCCATACAATTTTTTAACTTATCATTTTATCACTGAGATTGTTTCAACTCATTCAACATATACTTCCTTTATCCTCAAAAAATATCAGGTGCAAGTTATTCTTAAAATACCTTTTTCTTTTGTAAGTATGCCCCATATCCGGCTCTACAGACGCAAGCAATCTACCATCTAATACAGAGAAGAAACAGCCAAATTTCATATGATGGAGATTTGTGTCTGATGAAATATGAAGGCAGGGTATAAAAGAAAAGAGATTTAACCATTTATTTATACCTTGAGAATATCTGTAGAGCCACAGTGACATCAAAAGAGATAAGCGTTTATGATGGGGGATACCTAGCTACACCAAATATTCTGCACATAATGCAAGTATGTTGCACACAGTATAAGAGGTGGCTAAATGAGCACGTCATGCAGATTAGGTAAGGGATCAAATCACGTAACTTTGGATATAACGGGATGATCCTATAACAATTTTATCCAAAATATTTTATTCTATGTAAACATTTAGTGTGCCAATATGATTTACAAATATCAATTAATTTCAACTTCAATTAAGTTTCTCAAAAACAATGTTTTAGAAGGTTTTATGCATTAGAAATGAAGTTTGACAACTTTCAACCAGTTTGTAAGCTGATTTGATCAGTTCAACTCTTTGACATGTTACCTTTTTAGCTAATTAATCTGATTTGACGTTTGACCCATCAGAGATAAAACATAATGATCAAATCTTAAGTAAATGTGGAGAAAATGCCATCGCAGGTGTAATATTGATAAATTGATTCAAAAGCAAAAAACTAACAAAAGCTAACCTGGAAGTTACACCGACTGTTCACCTTATTCGCATGCGGTTGAGAAAATCAGACAACCTGTGGTCATTTTAGATATAGATAAGGTAAAACAGAAAGAGATATGTGATGTTGACAAAATGGAAAAGGTAAACTTTGTAGAACCTAATATCTTTAGCAATCACAGTCTGTCCATCTTCAGCCCCAAGATGACGCAAAACCGTTTCTTCTAGACGACCATCACGGTACGCATGCTGTTAATATAATGGAGAAGAGATACCCATATGTGATACTTGCATACATGAACAATCTCAATAGCAAAGACAATATAGCAAAAAACTGAGATCCTATTACTTTATAATAACTTTCATTGAATAATAAGTTGCTACTATTGAGAAGGGTGAGTGAAGAATGTGGCAGTTCAAAAAAATACATGTCTGGTGTGTCAAATACAAAGCCTGAACAAGTCTCCTGCCCTTCCATTAAAGATACAAATGAAAAAATAAACTTTAAATAAAAATCTTGATAGACCTGTTGACTCCTTACTAATATTAATAAACGATGAAGGAATATATCGCAACTGTATGGACACAGAATCACAGATATGCTGAAATTGAAATATGGCAGGAAGGTTCTCAAATGAACTGACACTTATAATGAAAATAAAGGATGAGAATATCCTAACAGTATAAATGCTAAAATGCATGTAACTGCAAGACCACACATTTACAGATCACGGAAATGAAGATTATTTCATCAGGTGGGAGTTCTGAATGTGAAAAGAGATTACCATACTATAAGAGGGGTTAGTTATTTTTACTAGCACGAATCAAGTCATCTATCTCCTTATAATTTTTTTATTTACTTATTTCATCATTACTAATGTCTCCATCACGTATTCCATTATTGGTTCTTAGTAATAAAAATCCACACAAGAAAACGGATACACTCAAAAGACTAAATTATTGTTGTCTTTGCAACTATAAACATGTTATGTATCGCTTTCGCTGCCAGATAAAGAGATGATGAAGTACCCAATAGATGAAAACTTACTTCAGATGAGACTGAGAATGAGTAATTATAGGCTTAAAATACCGCAAGAACAAATGGAGGCCTAACGTATAGTAAATTACATGGTGAAGATGTTGATGCAAATTAAATCACATTTTTGGATTTGGATCAAAAGTATTCGAGAGGACATGATGTTATGAGACGTTATAATGCCCATGCTAACCCCTTAACTCATAGCAAGTACTTATCCATAAAGCTGAGTGATATGCTAAACTATGTAACTATTTAAAGCTATAGTACCAATGATAATATGTTTCATAACAAACATATAGCACAAAGTAGAAAAAAAATACTGCAGATCAACATTTCACCTTGTAAAAACAACTGGTTCCAAATGGGCACGCCCCATTTCCAAAGTCAAAGTGCCTGCAGTCAATAGACCTGCAATAAAAGGCGATATTGAATGGTAATCGACTCATAAATCATATTTCTAACTAAAATGACATAACATGTTACAACAAAAGATATCTCTCTTCCAAAACGACATACGAACAAAATTCTTAGCATAGGTATACAAACAAAATAAATGTTCGTACTTAATACAGCATATAGAGCAATGATTCTAGACGCTCTCTTTATTGCAAAACAGACTGGTCAACTCAGCCTAAAGTGGTCTGGGACGCCATTTGGTATAGGTCCACTAATTCGCATGAAGGTCTTACAGAGCATTGTTTAAACCTTCTTGTGTATTAAACTATATATAATGAATCATACATGCCAAGGGCAAAAGTACGATAGTCCCCAGCTGAAACATAAATCTGCAAACCTATTTTTTAGCAGGTTAGCTCTAGACCTTGCAGACCAACTTCTTCAAAAGTCTCAGCTAAACCTATATAGAAGCCATTCAGATCATCAAAGTTTCGACCACAAATACTCGCTTATACAAAAGCTTGATTGGCTAATATATAAATTGATCTTTCAGTTAAAAGGGAAACTTCAATGGACATATTTGCAAGAGTAGAAGAACCTAGTTTCCGATATGAGAAACCTAAAGCATGTTTGATGATTCGATTGTAGAGAAAGTGTAGCATGGTTCTAAATAATTGATACGAGTCTTTCATCCCAATTTTGTTTCATAGTCCATCTAAGTCAAGTTAGGTCCTTCTTTAACGCCCGTTTGGACTCGGGTCAAAATTTGAACTGGATCCGTAAAAATCAAAAACCACAGGGACATGACCCGCTTAAAAAAAACCACAGGGACAAGATCCGTAATTTGTGCCAGCCACAAGGACGATTTATGTAATTAACTCTAAAATAAATAAAAAAACAAAAAAAAGAGAACCTAGAAAATGAATGACATCCTTCTACATGCTTGTATCCAAAGCCAACTTCTATAGTAAACTCCATTCTCGCACATCGCTTTTCACTACCTACCATTAATTACTACTGAAAATCCTCTAAATCTCCTAATGACTTCTTGAATCATATAAAGAACTTTTAGAGGCTAAAGTATTGGCATCAAGGTAGGGAGGCATCTCGCCTCACCAAGTGAGCTAGGCTCGTAAAGGTTTCCAGATTTTGTATACGACAATTTGACACACATCAGGGCATAATAGGAAGAAGAAATAAAAAGATAAATACGGCAGACTAGAACATCTAATAATAAATTCAGGGGATTCAACCATGCGACCGCATAACAGCTCACAGCCGACGTGCCTAGCTGGTAAGGACACGCCCAACTGATGCCGCCCCTGACCATGTTACAAACAACAAGGCCATTACGGCATGGCAAATTAGGCATCCCGGAAGCTCATTCACCCCAATCTTCTCCAATGGAGCTTTCCCAATTAAAAATCAGGAATTCCAAACATTCTGTCCAAATTTTTCCTACTAATTAACTCGGTTAAAAATGCACCAAGTTTTCTTTTCGCTTAATCTGAGATTTTAAGTTACTAAACATCCCATCCGTACTTTCATCTTTAGCGTATATAAGTTTACCAAACAATCAATACAATATCAATGGTGAGACTTGAGAGCATACACCGCGGTATGTCATGTGTCCTTTGTGTGAATTGTGAACTAAAGCAAATGGACAAAGCCTTGAAATTACCCTTTGATGTAATTATATTCTCATAATCACATGCTCACATGTTTGTTAGTTTATCATCATCAATATGTTTAATCACACGTACGCAGATTCCGGGGATTTTCCTACCAATAGTCTACTACATCATTTTCCTTATACTTGATGCATTATCTAGATCAATATCATATCTTCCTAAAACCAATCTTTCAATTGTTGTCAGCATACCAAAAACAAAAAAAACAAAAAAAACACACATAATTTGACACCTTAGTCTCAGCCCAAAACACACATAATTTGACACCTTAGTCTCAGCCCCACCATATACTAAGTGTCATTTTTTTGGTCATAGCCCTCCATAAGTAAAAGTTTTGTATTAAACCAGACCCACTATTAGACATGTTGCTCCACCCTTGAATATTGAAAACCATAAATTCAACAGCTTGAGTGAACAAAACTTATACAGATATAGCCTTTAATATAACGATAGATCGCTTTTGAGAGCATGCATATTTACCACCGCAAACTTATACCTAACAAGCATAGCTCATAATATCCCTACTCTTTAGTAGTTCTGATGTAGATATATCAGATTTAAAGTAAACAAGCAATGATAAATAATGATGGTCAAACAGCTATACCTGAGTCTTGCTTTGTAGCTATCTACAATTTCCTGCTTTTCATCTTTGGATGCATACCAAATCACACTGGGAATGACAAAGTATGACAGCTTCCTACATATGGGGCACGACCTCAAAGCAGAATTCACATCCATTCCAGATGTTGGGGAGCTACTTCGCCAATTCCTTATGCATGATATGCAAAATGGATGATCACATTCTGATAGTAACCCAAACTTCCGCTCAGCTGCTGTTGGCTTTGTAAGCACACGTTCAAGGCAAACACTGCATTCAATTTCTTGACTGTGCTTTAACGCGTCAAGATGTTTATGCTTCTTCTCACACATTTTTTTATGTTCCTCCCTCTCGTCCGGTCTGAAGGGATGCAAGCATTCTTTTCTGCACGTAGGACATAAATCTCCATGAACATGAGGGCAATTTTCTCCACGGGGACAATTACCAGCAGCAGCGAACGAACACATCACAATATCAGCCGGATTAGTACTCCTTGCTTGCACAACAACATCATTTAACAGCTCATTCTCCCCGGTGACTTCACCCCATGCAGAAGCTATGTACGGTCTGCTAGATGCAGAAAGCTCCCCAATAACACCAGGATCTGCAGTTTCAGATACAGGTTCTGAGACACCAAACTGGAAAGGATATGTCGATGAAGAGCCAGAAGCTTGCGGTTTTGGTTGAGCAACCTTAACATGGTCATATCTGCAACGACTACCATACACACAAGTTCCTTTTTGATAAAAAGTACACACCTGTTAAGACGTGACAAACCACCAGCCAAAATGAGCTATCATATAATATTATAGCTAAACATCTGGTTAGAAAGTAAGCAAGCAACGAATACTTTACATTATTAGCCGGATCCTTCCAGTCATGCGAGAACTCACAATGCTCCCCTTTCAAACACGCACCATGAGCAAAAAACTTGCATAGCACCCTGAAAAACAAAACAAATGTCAAACTACAAACAAAATCCCGTAGCATTAAAAGTTATCAGCTATATACTTATCATTAACACCATCCCCAAAACAACACACTTCCACTCATATACCTGCCATCATCACACTTCATTCTCACAAGTAAAAAACTAAATAAAAACCCTTTAACCACCCCATTGTCATTCTTACGGGATATTTGAGTAATCTTAAGCTTAAGGACTTGTGCATACTCAAAAAGCTCCAAATACAGAGCTTAAAGCTTAATGACCTTTTGTCTTAACAAATAAGCTAAGATAACCTTTTGTCTTAACAAAAGTTATAACCATGGTTTTCGACTATTTGTCCTACGCCACCACCCAGACTCAAACCGGGTAAAGCCCTTGAGAAGCTTGGCGCGGCCGCTTTAGAGTCGATAACACATGAAGCTATTAAAAGGGTTTTTGTGGTGTTGCTTATTCTTTTCACCTTATAAATAAGCACTTCAAAAAAAAGTTTTAGGATTTGCTTATTTTGTAACAAAATGCAGAAACTGCTTATTTAATAATAAGCAGTTTGGATAGCACAAAACTGCTTATTTTTTTTTACAAAATAAGCAATAAACACCCTCTTAATCCCCTACTTCAATAAATTAATATCAAAACAATAACAATAAAAAGAAAATAAACTAAACCACATATCAACAACCAAAACGACGTCGTGCGGAATAAAAATATGATAACAGAATAAACCTGGTTCGATTTCCAGGCAAAGACATGATGATGACAATCGGAAAATAATAATAATAATTATTTGTGATTGTGTTTTTTTATTTTTTAGGGTTGTTAAAATTTGAGGATATTTTTTATATATCTTGCAAACAAAGGTTTGTTTCTTTCTTTCAGCTTCCCTCAAAGGCAAAAGGCAACCTTTGGCGTGGTTAATGAAATAGTAATGATTTGTCATGATGTTATTTACGTTATTAACCTTTGATATCTGTCAATGTCTTCTTTTTTTACCACGTTATTAACCTTTGACCATCTGTCAAGGTCCTGTTTTCTTACCCTTTTTGACTTTTTTATTGTCTAGATTGACAATTTTATGAAAATAAGTTCATCTTGTCAAACTAGCAATACCATAAAACAGGAATATTTATATTTTAGCGGTTTTTTAAATAAAAGATGTAAAGCTAGCGTTTGTTAAACAAGTTTTACATATAAATACTTAAAAAATGCATAAAATCTAAAATGGTACACGCTATTTATTGAGCGTGTTTTATATTTCGAATGTTGCTAGTTGCTTCGAAATGTTACACCTCGAACGTACTTTTACAAGCTAGCTCGCATGTGTTTCCTATTTGTTTTTGTTTTTAGAGCTTGTGATTCCAAAAAAGTCTCATACAAACTAAGTTTGTTGCTAGTAACAATGTATTTTATAAACCTAACTTCTATTAACAATGTATCAACATACTTCATCCAATTCTTTGTGGAGTCAAATATTTAGAAAGTCTTTGGACTAGTTTATATGAAGAAGTTTGTGACATGAATGTGTTTTAAAGGCACATAAAGCTTAAAAGATTATTCGATATTGTCACATAGCTTAAGCTTTGGAGGTGGTTTGGTCATATCATGAGGAGGCCACATTCAGCGACAATAAAGAGAATCGAACCGCTAGTAGTTAAACTTTGGTGGGAGGACAAGCTTAACTAGGGTATGAAGGAGTTTTTCTTGTTCGATGACATGACCTCAGATAAAAATGCGTTGAGAGATAGGATTATTTAAGGGTAGTTTAGGCTAGGTTGTTCATGGGTGTGTGGTAGATACGTTTAGGCCTTCTAGGAGTCTCTATGTTTTCTTGCACCTTGCAGTTTTTTTTTTTTTTTTTTTTTTTTTTTTAAGTTTTAACCCCTTCGCTTATCCTTTATACGCTCTTGGCATTTTGCGGCCTTCCTTGCCCCTTTTGCTTTGCCTTAGCTTTAGGCCCCATAGCGTTGTCCTTCTTTGTTCTTTGCTGCTTATTTTGGTTTTGGTCTTTGTTAATACAAATAAACCGTAAAAACGTTTATTAATATTTTGCAATCTCTTTGTGTTTTTTTTATAACAAATATAATGTTATCTTAAGTACAATTATAAGGATACATGTTATTTTTGTAAAGCATTTACATATAGTCACTTAATACAAATTGTTGTAATAAATCATTTGTTGTAATAGTTTATTAGGTTGGGTAAAAATCACAACCTATGGATCATATCAATAACCCATGGTATTGACCTATACCCATTTAACTAGATGCATTGCATCTATTAGATACATTGTATCCAATGAAATACCCATGGACCAACTCATAACCCATGACCCATGACCCATAACCAAAAAACCCATGGGCAAAGAGGAGCGTCCCACGGATCCCTAGGTTTACATTAGACGGATCCCTTAAGGGAGGGATCTGTGGGATCTGGGGAACAGTGGCAAGTTTTGCCTATAAATATAGAGCCATTTCTTCATTCTAACTCACCCCTCTTCTTACTAATTCTCTCATATACTCTCATTCTCTTCTAACAAAAGATCACTTGATCTAGAAAGTTGCTCTTCTTTCTTTCTTTAGTGATTCTCATATAGGTCCTTCTCTAAGGCGAGATCACGAGCATTCTACAAGTCATCCAAGCAAGGTGTCCTTGATTGATTTGTTCCTCCACAAGATTTCTGTAGCAAAGATCTTGTATTTGATATTTCACATAGTTGTTGTGTAATCGTCGTATTGGTTTGGTCCACCGTGTTACGGACTCGGTATTTAGCTTTGTACCGGAAAAAGTTGTAAGCAACGTTGTGAAGGCTTCTCCTCCAAGTTGAAGGAGTTTGTTGACATAGTGCTTGAACTCTCGAGTAGGTGACTCGGAGAGTGGGGTAGGGCAAGGAATGTGTCCTTGTAGCCGAACCACTATAAATCGGTTTTGTCATTTCTATCATTTACTTTACTTTATTTACTTGCATTACCATTAGATCTATACTTTCTCTTCATCCATACGATTTCACATAATATCGAATCTAAAGTTTTTGAAACTAACTTAAAATCGGCAAAACTATTCAACCCCTCCCCCCCTCTAGTTTTCCACAATTGGCATCAAGAGCTAAGTTTATAAAAGTTTTAAAGTAAACCGTATTTTAAAAACTTTTCGATCACTATGGGTTCTGAAAACTACAAGGAAGGGCAATCTATGCAACGACCACCACTACTTGAAACTAATGGTTTTATATATTGGAAAAATAGATTCAAAACGTATGTGAAGTCTAAAGATATTGATCTTTGGTACATTATTGTTGAAGGCTATTTTGAGGCTACCTCAAAAGATGATAAAGGAAATTTAGTTAACATACCTCATGATAAACTAAACGATGACATGAAGAAAAACCTTTCCAAAAATAGTGAAGCTAAAATGGTTTTATATAATGCTTTACCCAAAAAGGAATTCGAAAGAATTTCTATGCTTAAAACCTCTAAAGAAATTTAGAATTCTTTAGTTGTAACTCATCAAGGTAATCAACAAGTTAAAAATAATAAAATTGATTTATTTGTTCAACAATATGAACAATTTTCAATATCGGATGATGAAACTATAGATCATTCTTTTGCTAATTTTAATACTATTATTACATCTTTACAATCACTTGATGAATCTTTTTCTAGCCGTAACCATGTTAGGAGATATCTAAGGGCACTTCCATCCAAGTGGAGATACAAGGTGACGGAAAAGCAAAGAGGACGAGAAGCCAAGGGATGATCGTGCTTGCTTTAAATGTGGGGACCCAAACCACTTTATTAGTAAGTGTCCCAAACGGGATGATCAAAAGGCATTCGTGAGCGGCTCGTGGGGAATGAGCAAGGAGGAGGACGAAGAAATTTTTCTCATGGCAAATGACGAGGTATGTCACGAATACTATAGTAGTTCATCACTAGATGATGACTCATTGCATAATGAATATGACAAACTTTGCAAAATTAGCTTAAAAGTAATTAACAAAAACAAGTTTTTGAAAAATCAAAACCAACGTTTAGATAAGGAAGTCATAGAGTTAAAAGCAAAATTGAAACGTCTAGAAAAGGGTAAAATAGCAAGTGGCGAATGTGAACTTTGCATTCAACTTCAAACACTAGTTGATCAACTAGATTCTAAGATTGCTAGAATGAGTACCAATACTTTAGATATGATACTAGATAGTATTAAAACTGGAAACAACCAAAAAGGTTTAGGCATTCATCAACTTGATACGTCAACTAGTGAATACAAAGAAACACAATTCGTAAAAGCAATAGGAAAACAAACCACTGTTGTGGCGGATCCCACAAAAAGGGAACCGGCTAGTGTACAGCCAGGGATCCATGGGTCTGCTGAGGCAAACAGTGGTAATAACATAGCTTCTTCCTCTAGAACTGATTTTGTTATTGTTAATAAGAAGAAACCAACTCATATTACCACTAGACAACCACCCCCAAAATATAATCCTATTTTTGCAAGAAACAAAGCTCCATCTTTTTCAAAACGTAACACATCTAGGAGACCTAATAATGTTTACCCAAGAAGTAACCATCAAATGGGATGGAACCCAAATATGCAAAATGGCTTTCCTTTTCAAAACTTTGCACCATGGAATGCATATTCACCTTATCCATACATGTCTAACATGAATGGAATGTTTAACACTAATGGACCCATGAACAAATGGGGACCAAACTTTTGAGTTAATTGTTTTCTTAGGTGTGCTTAAAGGTCGACCTAGATCCGGATGAATGGGTCAAGGATAGCGGGTGCATGAGGCACATGACCGGCAATAAAGATCTATTCTCCACATATGAATCCTTCAATGGAGGAAATGTGGTGTTTGGAAATAGCAAAAGTAAAATCATCGGTAAAGGTACGATTTCTAACAAATCTCTAACCATTAACGATGTGTGTCACGTAGAAAACCTAAACTTTAACCTCTTAAGTATAGGACAAATATGTGATAAAAAGTGCAATGTACTTTTTACCAAAACCGGTAGTAAGATATTAAAAAATGGCATAACCATAGGAAGAGGAATTAGGAAACATGGAGTCTATGTCATTAAATTAGTAATGAACCTAAAGACAAACTTTGTCTTACCTCTATGGATGATACTTCGACTTTATGGCATCGAAGATTAGGTCATGCCAATATGCGACTTCTTCAATCGCTATCATCCAAAAATCTAGTAAGAGATCCACCTAAATTAAAATATGAACATCACTTTTGTGATGCTTGTAATGTAGGAAAACAAGTCCATTCTAGTCACAAAGCTAAAAACATGGTGTCTACAACTAAGTGTCTAGAATTACTACACATGAATTTATTTGGTCCATCCGCTATCCAAAGTTATGGAGGCAGCTACTACACTTTGGTTATAGTGGATGATTACTCTAGGTACACATGGACTAAATTCTTAAAGAACAAAACGGAAACGTTTAATTATTTTGAAATATTAAGCAAGAAAATCCAAAGACAACTAGCAAGTCCTATAGTGTCTATTAGAACGGATCATGGTAGGGAATTCGAAAATGAAGTGCAATTTGGAGCTTTTTGTGACGCTAATGGTATTACTCACAACTTCTCGGCTCCTCGCACTCCATAATCGAATGGGGTAGTTGAAAGAAAGAATAGAACCCTACAAGAAATGAGTCGCACCATGCTAAATGAGCAATCCATACCTCAAAAGTTTTGGTGCAATGTCGTTGATACTTAAACATACATACTTAATCGAGTCTTAATTAGACCTATTTTAGGTAAAACTCCATACGAGTTACTTCGAGGCAAAAAGCCTACATTAGATCAATTTAGAGTCTTTGGTAGAAAATGTTTTCTTCTTAACACTAAAGATTACCTTACAAAATTTGATCCTAAATCAACCGAAGGTATCTTTCTAGGTTACTCTCCTAATAGCAAAGCTTACGTCATATTAAATAAAGAAACAATGAAGGTAGAAGAGTCATTAAATGTAAAATTTGATGAAAGTCCACCCAAACCCTCTCCACCTCTTGTCGATGACGAGATTGTTGAAAGTGAAGCTATTGTAATAAAGAAAAAGATAAATGAAGAAGAAGAAGAATCTTCAAATAATGAACTCATAAATATTAAAGAGTCCAAAGATCACCCCGTAGATAAGGTCATAGGAAAGTTAAACGAAAGAACCTTAAAGTCTCAAGTTTAAAACCAAAGTAGCCTATTTCGTTTTGTTTCAACCATAGAACCTAAGAATACATAAGAAGCCATAAAAGATGAAAGTTGGGTAATGGCTATGCAAGAAGAGTTAAATCAATTTGGTTCTAATGATGTTTGGACACTTGTCCCTCCACCTAGTAATCAAACCATAATAGGAACCAAATGGGTTTATAAAAACAAGTTAGATGCAAACGGGGTAGTATCTAGAAACAAGGCTAGACTCGTTGCCCAAGGGTATAACCAACAAGAAGGAATAGACTTTGATGAGACCTATGCCCCTGTGGCTAGATTAGAGTCTATAAGAATAATTCTTGCTTATGCTTGTGCTAATGATCTTAAGCTTTATCAAATGGATGTCAAAAGTGCTTTTCTAAATGGTTTTATTAATGAAGAAGTATATGTGGCTCAACCTTCGGGCTTCATCGATTTTGAAAAACCTAAACATGTGTATAAGTTAAAGAAAGCCCTTTACGGTCTTAAACAAGCTCCAAAAGATTGGTATGATAGACTCAAGTCATTCTTAATCAAACATAACTACACCATGAGGTTAGTTGATAACACACTTTTTACTAAGAAAAGAGAGTCACACATAATCATTGTTCAAATATATGTAGATGATATTATATTCAGATCCACTTGTCAAGACATGTGTGATGATTTCTCAAAAATCATGCATGACGAGTTTGAGATGAGTATGATGGGAGAACTTAGTTTCTTTCTTGGTCTACAAATCAAACAAGTAGAAGATGTTATCTTCTTTAATCAATCTAAATACATAAAAGAGATGTTAAAGAAATTCGGTTTAGAAGAGTCAAAACCAATTAGGACACCAATGTCATCCGACACTAAACTCACAAAAGATGAAGACGGCGAATCCTTTGATAACACAAAATATCGTGGCATGATTGGTAGTCTTCTCTACCTCACGGCTAGTAGGCCGGATATCATGTTTAGTGTTTGTCTATGTGCTAGGTTTCAAGGAGACCCTAAAACATCACATCTAGAAGCCGTCAAAAGGATATTTAGATACATTAAGGGTACAATACAATTAGGATTATGTTATCCTAAGGGTATGGGAGTAGAAACAATTGTATATGCATCAGGTCTGCTTCGACGTCTTTGTTATCTTTGTTCTTTATTCTAGTGTGGATATGGTGATGTTATGTTGTTGTGGTCTGCATCAGGTCTGCTTCGTTGCTCATGTGTCTCCACGTCTTTCTCCAACATGCTCACACACTCTTTGAAGTTGGATTTCAGTTTTGATGTAGTTCTCTTAGTCTTTATACTTTGTAGTGTTAGGTCACCATATTAGTAACACAAGCATCAATATAAGAAGTATAGATTAAGAGTGATCGGTTGAACAAGATAACACACACACGAATATATGTAAAGAAAGGATACACGTAGGATATGTGATAAAATGAACAACCAACCATCTAAGGATGGTTTACATGGGTATTTATAGGAAGGAACTAGGGCAACATGCAAGTTCCCTTCCTTTCCCTTATTGGGCTTTGGCATAGGCTCATGGGCTTTCTACATGAGCCTAGCCTTGATTACTAACATAAAAGCCATAATTAAGCTAACTATTACATATTAATTACTAACACTTGAATTATAGTTTAGGAGTGAGTCCAACAATCTCCCCCTAAGTGTTAGTGATTGATAATTTGATCTTTAAACGTTGAAGGTGCTGATGTAATAGTAGCTTTGATGTCTTCTGACATTCTTCTTTCTTGTGAGAAGAAGTGTCTTGATTCGAACAATCTCCCCAGTGTAGGGAAATTGTTTCCTTTGAAGTATTCTGCTTTGACGTCATCATTTTCTTTGTTCTTTGATCTTTGTTCTTTGTGATGGAAGTGATAGTATGTTGTGGTTGTCTGCATCAGGTCAGCTTCGTTGCTCCAGTGTCTCCACGTCTTTTTCCAACATGCTCACACGTTCTTTAATGTTGGATATTAATACTGATGTAGTTCTCTTAGTCTTTCAACTTTTTAGATTCTTTGACTTTGACGAAGAATCATTCTGACGTTGTGTTGCCTTTTGAGAGAACTTCAATTGATGTTGGTATGAGCATGTGGAGAATCTGCACTATCTTTTCTACCCGCAAGCATCCATAAGAAGAAAACATAAAACATGGGTTAGAAATAATCCAGCGCTTACAAGTTTGAACTTCGAGAGTGTTAACAGCATAGTATGAAAACATAACTCTAATTCTCACTAAGGCTGTTCCTGAACTGGATTCCCATAAGTGAGATAACGCGATACACCAAAGTATATCTACAGTTCAGGTGAGTCGTTGAGGTACACCGAAGCATCACCCCACCACTGTAGACCGTTTGAGACACACTAAGCGTAACCCACAAGAAGTTACCGAAGTGACCTACTGTCCGGGCTGTTTGATGTTGACCCTGGAAGGAGTTTCCATGTAATCATTGAGGATCACAGTTGTGAACCCCTCATAAATGTTCTCGACAGATTGCTAATATCTGTGAAGGACATGATAATATATCACTTGTGTTCTTATTGTTGAACGACAAGCGATGTATTGACAAGTGTACCTAAGAGATCTTTTGATGAATCTTGTGGCTCTAGACTCAATAGTGCGATTTGGTTTCCTAAGCAGAGACTAGGGAGGGGGTCTCCTTCTTCAATACCAGCTATCTCTAAGAGAAAGCCGATAGTTTTCGTAGGGTTCCCTGTGAGAATGAAACAAGCTTCTGTTGAGAGAAACTTGAGTGTCTAAGAAGGTTTAGTGCATGCGTCACTGGGTCCATGACGACTTCGTTCTTCAATACCGGTGTCATCAAGTGACAACCAGTAGCATATGAATTGAACCCGGTGTCTGCCTTATGTTGAATAATCTGGAGGGCTATTTATTTTCACCCTTTTATTTACTTTTCTTTTTAATTCTTCAACTCCTTCTTTCTCCGATTCTCATTTTCTCCTTTTTTATAGTCATACCTAAGGACTTCTAATTCTAACTATTGGTGGTGTCCTTGGGTAGATCCCTCCGGCTCTGGCGGATCATAGGACGGTTATTCCTAACCTTAGTCACCTTATAACTCCATGACTAACCTATGTTGCCATAAAACCATTTTCATGAAAAAAAATCTCTCAAAGTGGTTATGAGTAAAAGCATTTAATACCACTGTTGAGAGTTTAAGACTTTGCAGAAATACTCCCCCTCCACACGTGCTTAAGTAATTTTACCGAAATCTGCATGGTGAGAGAAGAGCGCGCACTTTTGAATTGATCAACTCAAGATAGACAATCCCCCGCGAGACACGGTTACGTTGCATAGTTAAAGAGTTACATTGTCAGCTTTTAGGTGACAACTAGCTCTAATAACTACCTTGAAGGTGTGGACAAACCTCGAAAGGTTGTCAAACCCGTCAAAGTTCATGTCTACCAAGAGTTTCTCGAATGGTACATTCTACTCGGACAAGTCCTTTCCGAGACACGTTTACATTACCAGCGAACTAGCTTGAAATTATTACCCGTCCCGGACAAGTCTTTTCGAGTTACTAACATTTAAGATCTCGTCAATTCATTGGTTAAGTCTATAGCATAACGATTCATTTGCAATTCACAACATATTTCTTATCACATAATTTTTCTCCCCCTCAAAAATGGCATATAATGTTATTTTTGGCGAAATTTTGATATCGAATATGTCCATTTTGAGTTTTGCAAGAAGATTACCACGAAGAACAATTTGTGAACAGAGTTTTAAGTAAATACTCCCCCTCAACAAGTGATATAAACTTTTGAGGTTTTGAAAATCATAAGGGGAAGTACTTGTTCTTTTGAGCAAAACTTTGAAAAGTGAAAGTTTTGATAAGTTTTACTCAAAAATAAGAAGCTTTCGCTCCTTTTATAGGATTGTGGCACTGATGCGTACCACAGGGTCCTTTCAATACAAGTACGGGTTATACACTGTTATGTGTGCACAAGCCATTGTTAAATATAAATCACACAACCAAGTAATGATAATGAAACAAATCAAGGGTTACCAGGAGATTCAGGTAGTCCAGCAATAACTCCAGGAATGTGTTCTGGACGTTGATAGCCTATGAGAGATATGCTAGGATGACCACCTACGAAACTCTCCAATGTTCTGAACTGGTCCCTTCTGAACAACCTTTCATCAATGCGAGTGATGATCTTCTTCACATCCCGTCTCTCCCTCGAATTCCATCACTTAGGTGACCCAATGCCTTCTGGTATCGCCTTTAACCGATAAGCTAATCCGTCCCTGACTTTCTTCAGTGTGTGATCTCCAAACTTATGAAGCTCTTTGCACGCCATCAAGCAATTTCGGTGTAGTTCACTACGGTAGACTACTCCAAATGGTTTGTTGATGAGGGTGTATTGAGGAAGTTGGTTGATGTCGAGAAGGTCTAGCTGTGGTTTAGTGAGGTTAACACGCGTCTGATACGATTCCACGGGCAAGTTGAATGTCTTCTACACGTTCCTGGATCACTATCCTTCTGATGAAGATTAACAAGGACTTGATGTACTCACGTTGGATTTCTGTAGAGAAATGTCTCATTCGTCCCTGTACCTTAGCAAGATACATATCTTCAATGTCGTTGAGAGACAATCTCTGAAAGTCTGCTTCACAAAAGTCATAGTCCTCTTCGTCTTGTCGTTTGACCACTATTTTCTTGAGAAATGTGTAGTCCCATTTTGACGAAAGAGTAACATGCTTAATAGCAACGATCCCTTTATCACTAAACACCTCCTTCTTTGATGTAAGTACCTGGCAGCTCTTGTAGTAGATTCTTCGGCGTTCTGGCCAATGATGAATCCCATACATTGCATCAAGATCATACTTTTCCACTTTGTCAGAGAACATGTGGATGGCATCTTCCTTGATTGCAATGCTGTTGGAGTATATTGCTGCCGGGAATGGAAGTGTAAGTGATGTAGCGTATTACTTGGAGACATCGCTACTGTGTAGAAGAAATTCTAGGTCTTTGTTGAAGAAGTAGCGGAATGGAATCTTTGGTTGATCCGGTCGGCCAATTGTGGGTAGAGGTCTGGTCCAATCTGTGTAGTATGGAGCTTTGTCTTGTCAAGTGAAGTCGATGTTAGCTTTGGGATTGAGCCAATCGATGTTGTTCGACATGACTCGTGCAATGTTGTCGAGGTGGTATTCCACTTCAATCGCACTTTCGGAGCTATCTTTGAGCAGTTGGAAGGCATCATTCTTGATTCTCTTGAGCTCAGCCTTCGTCATCTTCTTCACTTTGAATTGTTCTTGTAATAGCTTGACATGCTCCATGGTACGGCCATCTACCATTTCTTGACCTTCAGGTAGTGAGGGAGTAGCATCACAAAGTTGAGAAAACCAGTCGTATTCAGCGGTTGTATCGGCATCTAGCCATGAGACAACATCAGTCTTAGTCGTCTTCTTCTTCTTCTTTGGCTTTGATGAGGATGCTGGTTTCTTTGTTGTGTCGGGAGAGGTGGGTTGTTGTTGGGGCTCATGGAACTCTTCATCGTCACCACCAGTGTATTCAAAATGATCACCGGTTTTCTCTGTGGATGGTGGTAACTCAGAGTCCTGAGGTTTATCAGCAGTAGAACGTAGAGGAGATCGTCTTTTTGTTGGAGTCCTTTGGGTTGGTAGTGGCATAGAGGAAGATTCACCAGACTTCTATGGACGTTTAGGTGCAGAATCCTTGTCCTTATCATCGTCGTCTCTTGGTCGTTTAGGTTGACATGCTGACTCTTTGCATGATGATTTCTAGAAGGGCCTCAAAGAATTTAGCTTGATATGAATCAAAGGTTGCAGACCGATTAGAAATTTGTATCACCAATTTCGAGATCAACTCAGCTTCAGAGAGTTCAGGTGTGTTAGCCAATGTATGTTTAACCAATGCGACGATATTTAGAGTAAGTTGTCTGGCGAACATATCCCTTGTCAATCTAGGAACAGAGTCGAGAAGGAACTTGTGAGTATATTCCTTAATCATCTTTTTCATTTCCCCTTGGACATCACATTTCATAAAATTCTGGATATACTCCCTTTCACTAAACATCTCGTCTATCCCGTCTTGTAGATGATTAATCCTGTCAGCGAGTTGATTCAGCTTTTTGTTGGTCACGTCTTTCTTCCTGACTTGCTTGACAACTTTGACAATCTTTGTCTTAGCCCGGGATATCCAAGATTCGGTTGGTTTCTTTACTGACTTGGATGTGGATCTGGTTGTGCCTTTGGATGGTGGTGGAGATGAATGAGAGGATGAGTCTGATGAAGATGAGATATGAGGAGGCACAGGGTCTTTAGGTGGCTCAGAGGTTAATTCCTTGGAGCGTACTGGACTATCTAGAAGAAAATCATCATAATCAACTTCGTCATCTTGTCCATATTTAGCAATTTCTTCAGCCTTAATCCTGGCTTCTTCATCTGCTTGAGCTTGAGCTTCTTTATCAGCTTTTTCTTTAGCTGCAACCTCAACATATTCATCAGGAATTTTCTCAGAGTTCTCCATTTTTGGTTCCTCAAATTCATAGGTGATAGTATCCTCCAGTTGCCTTTGTTGTTGTTCGTGGGTGGTGGTACCAGTTCCCTTATCGGGTTGATTAACCGCATCGGAAACTGGTGTAGACAGTGCACCACCACTTGACCCTCCGGGGCCACGAGTTTGATCACGGGTAAATTCTTGAGCAACATGTTGGAGTCTGATATTCTTCAACTTCTTTCTGTAGTCTTTATCCAGTGGTTCTTCATCCGAGCTCTCCTCTTCCTCTGGCTCAGCAACTGGGGTTTTACCTTTATCATCTTTTGGACTTAGAGGTTTTGCAACCGTTAGTGGGACATCAATGGGAGTTTCTGAGTAGGTAACCTCTTCATCGGTGTCAGTATCCTCTGAGTCCTCATCCTTCAGTTGTGGTTCAAGTTTGAGAATAGGGATTGCATCCTTTGATGGAATTTTCCTTTTGAGAACATGAGTCCTCTTAGGATACTTTCTAGTACTCTCAGTGCTCGTGATACTTCCTGCACTGCCTCTCCTGGTTTTCCTAGTAGGTGTACCAGAGGACTTATCATCAAGGAAACCTACTTTGCCTGCTTCAACTGCTACCAAATATCGTTTGTACGAATAGAGTCCTTTGATATCATCAGTAAGAAGATGATATGGAAACACAACACCTTGTTTCTTCGTTGTTGAGTCCTTAAATCTGACAGTGAGTGTGGGCTCATACAACACGGAGTGTTGGTTGGGGGTCATCAAGTCTCAAGGGAATATCAGGATTATACCCTAGAGCTCTTTGGATCAACAGTTTGGTGTATTTGATATACGGGATCTTGGTGCCAGGCCTTTTAAGGAAAGACATCATGTCATCCCATATCAGAGCTTCAACTTCTATGTGTTTCATGTTGACCATAGCCCAAAATATTTGTAGTTCCATGAGCTTGGGATGCTCATGACCACTATCACGTCCGGAAACGGATTTGGCAATCATTATGTAGAGGGTTTTCCATGGCTGGGGAATGTTCTTGAGATCCACAGATGAGTGTTTTGTGATTACCCCGGTAGCTTCATCATAGCCGATGTCGACCATGAACTGGAGAACGACCTCTTCCGTTGGAGTAGCATTGTATTCAGTAGGCTCGATGACAGGAATAAGAAGAATAGCCCTTAAATCTGCTGGCGTAATGGTGACTTGTTTGTTGTTAAGAGTCACAGTCATGGCACTTTGACCTTTGACCTTTCGTATAGTGTGCCAGAATTGGTGAATGTAGATCTCAGGTACAGTAGCAGAGTTTGTGAGCATGTTCTGATAAGGGTGAGTCTTCAGAATATCCACTGCAATCTGACACGAAGACTCAAAACAATTGAAGTTATCAAAATCAACTCTGAGGTTGTTCTTTCCGATCTTCATTGGGTAACCATTAGGGAAGATATCTTCAACAGTGAGAACATTTGATGCATCTACATTTTGCATTTGAACGTCCATATCGTGATCTGAAAGATATTTAGCCAAAAGAACCAACATATCGAAAGACATTACGTTAGTCAGCAATTTATTTTATTGTCTAATTATTGAATGTGATATGTCAATGATTGTTACGAGTCCAATTTCACTTGTTAGTCCAATAGTCCAAATACGTCGTGATAAGTTTCGTGAGTAGATTAACTTTGAGTTTTAAAGTCTAAGTTTTCACTTATTTTCACAACTTATTAAACATTTAAGCTTATTAGTGACATTTTGGTTTCGTGACGTTATGATTTATTTATTTACAAGTTTGCACGCGTAACAATTCACAATTTTGGTTAAAAAACTAGGCTAAGGCGTAGGTGTTGCAAGCTTATGCGTAAACAGGAGTGGTTATACGCGTAAGCATAAGCTTATGCGTAGGATCTCATCTTATGCGTAAGAAATATTACGCGTAGACAAAGAATACCTTAAGCATAGAGCTTATGCGTAAGCGTATATGGAACCTTACGCATAAGGCTTACTCGTAAGAGTGAACCTTATGCGTAAAGGTTACTGTTTACGCATATCCTTCACAGGATACATGTAGTCCTTTTTGTAGAACTTTACGTGTAAAGGTTACGCGTAAGATTTCTCTTACGCATAACATTCTACGCGTAAGGTGATCCTTATGCGTAGATGTTCAATTAACCTTGATTCTGAATTTTCACGCGTAATAACCTGAAATAAGTTCATCATAACACCAATATTAACACATACATTCAATCCCTTTCAGTTCTAATCATGAAGTCACAATAATCAGTTATGCGTAGAATGCTGCTTACGCGTAAAAAATAAACCCTAGGATTCAATTTTTTTTACGAATAAGAGATTTAACCATGGAATTTGCACCAAATCTTTTCTGGGTTATCTTAGAGGCCTAGTGAGTTGTCCTAAACAAGTTTTAACACAAAAGGACTTGTGAATCAAAAGTACCTAATTCTTAAGAACATAAACCCTAAATCTTAGTTTTCACAAAATTGATGTTTCTGGGAATGATCTAAGCCTAGATACAATCAATTAAACATGTTAACAACAACACACAACCATCTTTTTGGCCAGAAACTTTCCCAAATAAACAAACCCAAATTACACTTAAGACCCTTAATTTTGAAAATGTTCAATTCGTGTTTCTGGGTGGATTTGTTTGATAAAAATGGAGTAAGAGTTATTATATAAACGTTTTGACACAACCATTTTAACAAATAACATCCAAATGATGATTTTGTATTCATAGCTTACGCGTATAACACAAAAATCAATCAAACACCAAATTTAACCGTTGGATCTTGAAACAATTCAAAACCATTGTTTGAAATACCACAAAGATTGATTAAACACTTACAAATTGAAGGTTTATAACACGGAATTGAAGAAGGATTCTTAGGCGTAGGATATGGTGGTTGGAATAATAAATGATATGAATTTAATGTATTTTGAAAATTTTGGTGAAGTTTTATTAAAAAATACTTTGAGCATTTGACACTTTCAGTCCCTCCACCTTAACCATTTTTGTCCAACGCCCATAACTTCCATTTTGGTTACCAAAAGTATGATTTATGGAAAGAAACTTGATGACACTTCCCCTAGACTTAAGAAATAATGAAATATTATAAATTTGAGCCTGGGGAGTGTCAGTATACCAGAAATGTGACCACCATTATCAAAGAAACAACCGGGATGAGGTAACATGCAAGTACAAGGTTTTATGAAACCGAAAAATATTTACTTTCTCCCCCTCAACACTTGATCGATAAAACACTGAATTTTGAAAGAGTAAGGTGTTGACGGAAGATTTGTACTTGCCATGTTAAAAGAAATATAGATAGAAGAATATTTTTGTTGTTTTATCAGATTTTATAATTTTGTATTTTGTTTTTGAAAATATTTACAAAAGGAGGTTTTGGTGTTTGACTGGTTTTAAGAATATTTTAAAAGCTCATCCAGTTCCTCTGGAGTCAAACACCGCATACCAATCCGGTGGACCAACTCATTAAACCGAGCAGGAGCTAAGGCTTTGGTGAGAAGATATGGGTAAAGTTGTTTTGCAAACATTTCTCTTGTAACACCTGGGACAACTTGGAGAAGGAAGTGATGAGTGTAGTCAATAATTTGCTTGTCCATTTCTCCTTTTATGTCTCTGTTGAGGAATTGCTTGATCTGTTCTCTTTCCTCCATGAAGTCGTTCATATCATTACCAAGTAAGTTGACTCTGTCAGCAAGCTGATTCAACTTTTTGCCAATTGCATTTCGTCTTCTTGCTTGCTTGACAGCCTTTTGTATCTCGGTCTTGGCACGAGACGCCCAAGTATCAGTGGGTTTCTTGATTGACCTGGATGATGATCTGGTGGTTGTTTCTTTAGATGGTGGCGGTGAGGAGTGAGATGATGATTCAATTGTGGATGGGTCTTGAGGTGGCTCTGAAGATTGTTCCGGATTGTGTTCAGGATTATCTTGAAGATAGTCATCAGCTTCCTCTTGAGCTCGTGCCTCTTCCTCAGCCTTTTCCTTAGCAGCTTTCTCCACATCTTCATCTGTGATCTTCTTAGTCTTTTCCTGTTCTTCTTTCTCAAAGTCGAATGGAACTTCATACTCTTGTTGCTGCTGCTCTGTAGATTCCTTAGTGGTGGCACCAGTTCCCTTATCGGGTTGATTAACCACATCAAGAACTGGTGTGATGAGAGGTCCACCACTGGAACCTCCATGGCCTCTGGTTTGCTGAAGGTTGAATTCCTTAGCAGCATGCTCAATCCTCAGCTGCTTAAGAGTTTGTGGATTTGTTGTTCTTCATCCTTTGGGTCTTCTTCATCAGAACTTTCTTCTTCTTCTTCAGCCACTGGTGACTTCCCTTTGTCTGGTCGGGGACTAGGTGGTTTGTCTTCTGACCTCGGTGAGGTTGTATCATCTGTAGCTGTTTCGGAGTAGTAAACCACCTCTTCAGACTTAGTAGCTTCAGAATCTTCATCCTTTGGAGTCGGTTCTGGTTTAGGATTAGGATGAGCGACCTGAGAAGGGACTTTTCTCTTGAAGCTTGGATGCCTCTTAGGATACTTATGAGTGCTCCCAGTGCTTCCAGTACTACCAGTGCTGCCTGACCTTCTAGTCTTCTTGGCAGGAATAGCTGAAGTCTTCTCATCCATAAAACCAACTTTACCTGCACTCACTGCTTCTTGATATCGTAGATACGACGGAAGACTCTTAATAGTGTCAGTGAGAAGGCAGTCTAGTAACACTGCACCTTGCTTCTTTGATGATGAGTCTTTAAATCTGACAATGTTTAATGTAGGCTTATACAACATGGAATGATTCCTGGGGTCGTTTATTCTCATAGGGATGTCCCGATTCTGCACGAGAATATTCTGAATCAACAACTTCATATATCTGATAAAGGGAATCTTTGACCCAGGCTTCTTGAGATGAGACATCATGTCTTCCTAGATCAGGCTTGCATAGTCAATGTGCAGTTTGTTAACCATTCCCCAGAAAGTTTGCAGGTGCATGAGTTTTGGATGCTCATGACCGTTGTCTCTTCCAGAAACAAACTTAGCGATCATAATGTACAACGTCCTCCAAGGTTGTGGAATGTTCTTCAGATCGACCTTGGAGTGCTTGGTTATGACTACAGCAGCTTCATCGTAGCCGATGTCGACCATGAATTGCATAATCGCCTCTTCATTTGGAGTAGGTACATAGTCAGGTGGCTGAATAGCAGGTAGAAGAAGAATCGTACGAAGATTTGCTACCGTGACAGTGACCTCTTTGTCGTTGAGAGTTACCTTTACAACATCTTGTCCATCAACCTTTTCTATTGTTTCCCAGAACTGATGTATGTAGATTTCAGGAACAGTTGCTGAGTTGGTAAGCATATTCCTGTAGGGATGAACTTTGAGGATATCCACTGCAACTCTGCATGATGATTCTGAGCAGGTGAAGTTCTCAAAATCGACCCTGAGATTGTTCTTTCCAATTGATTTGCTAAAACCAGTTGGGAAGATATCTTCCATTGTGAGTTCATTTGGTGCGTTGACATTTTCCATGATGACGTCCATTTCGTGATCTGAAAGGTATTGAGACAAAAGAACCAACATATCGAAAGACATTATGTTAGTAAAAAGTTGATTTTATTGTCCAATTACTGAAGTTGTTATGTTTATGAATGTTACGAGTCCAAAGTCACATATTGTCCAATAGTCCAAAGTTGACATGATAAGTTACGTGAGTATGTTAATTTTGAATGTTAAAGTCCAAAGTTTACTTAATCACACAACGTTTTAACTTTTGTAGCTTATTAGTGACATTTTGGTTTTGTGACATTATGAGTAACTTATTACAAGTTTGTACGCGTAACATTTCAAAAGTAAGTTACAAGTTGGCTTAGGCGTAAGCAAGTAAGCTTATGCGTAAACCAGGTAACCTTAAGAGTAGACATAAGCTTATGCATAGGAGGTAACCTTAGGCGTAAGAGAAGGCTTACGCGTAGGATAGAACCTTTAGCATAAGGCTTACACGTAGGATTAGGTTAAGGACTTACGCGTAAGGTTTACTCGTAAGAGTAGCCCTTAGGCGTAGGAGTCCAAGTTTACGCATATCCTTCACAGAATACGCGTAGTCCATTGTCCCTTACGCGTAAGTGTTAAGCATAAGATTTCTCTTATGCGTAACATCTACGCATAAGGTGGTCCATATGCTTAAGCCAGGACACCTTTTTCTGATTCTTGTACACGTAGAAGCCAATAATAGACTAACCATAACACTCATATTAACATGATTTCAATCACATTCAATATCACAAGCATGACATGCATAAACCAGTTACGTGTAAAGGTAGTAGTCTTAGGCATAAGTTTACATAAACCCTAAGAAATGATTCTACGTGTAATAGATTTAGCCATAGGAATCCAACCAAACTTTTTCTGGGTTAACTTATATGCTTAAGAAGTTACCACAAGTTATAACATAAAAAACACACTGAATCAAAAATACCTAATTTTTTCGCATACTTAAACCCTAAACATTGATTCTACAATTGTGTTGTTTCTGGGCAAGAATCAGTGGTGAATTCAATCAATTAAACATGTGACAGACATATCCTAAGCATTCAATTAACCTCAAACACTCACAAATGAAAATACCCAAATCCACGCATAAACCCTAGATTATGAAAAATGATTAAATCATGATTCTGGGTGAAATTTGTTGATTGAAATAGGATTAGGATTGATATTTGACCATTTTAATACTACCCATTTCACAAAAAACACATATTTCAACACCACGTTCTTATGCGTACGCGTAAGAACACTAAATCACTCATAACACAAAATCTAACCGTTGGTTTTGAAAGATGTTTAAAACCATTGTTTGAAATCACAAAACAAAGCTATAACAACTTACAAATTCAAGTTTTGTAGCACGGATTTTTGAATTGAATGTTAGGCATGGATATTATGGTTGAGAAAATTAAATGTGTTGTAATAAATGAGTAAGTTAAGTTAGGTGAAAGGTTGAGTTAAAATGAGTTTTTAATTTTGACACATTTGGTCCTTCTACCTCAACCATTTTCAACCAAGACCCATAACTTCCACTTTGGTTTAGCGAAACGTGATTGTTTGGAAAGAAACTTGACGAAACTCCCCCTCGACTTTAGAAATGATGAAATTTTACAAATTTGAGACCGAGGAGAGTTTTAAACAAGAGACGTATCCACCATTACAAAAGAAACAACATCTTTTAGTAACATGAAAGTACAAGGATTTATGAGACTGAAAAATATTTACATTCTCCCCCTCAACACTTGTTCGGGAAAAATAATGAATTTTTTTGATAGAACAAAGTGTTGACGGAATATTTGTACTTGCAATGTTTGAGAGAATTAAGATTGAAGAATATTTTTGAATTTCGTCAGATTTTATATTTTTCTTTTTTTTTTTTTTTGAAAAGTTTATTTACAAAAGAGGTTTTGGTGTTTGACTGGTTTTAAGATTGTGTTAAAAGTTTGTCCAGTTCCTCTGGAGTCAAACACCTCATGCCAATCCGGTGGATCAAATCAGTAAACCTAGTAGAAGCCAAGGCTTTGGTGAGAAGATCCGCCAGTTGGTGTTCAGTACCCACAAAATATAATTTAACGTACCATTTTCCACATGCTCTTTGATGAAATGATATCGAAGATCGATGTGCTTGGACTTCGAATGTTGAACGGTGTTGCACAAGATTGCAATAGCACTTCGATTGTCATAGTACACCGGGATTCTGTCAAATACGTAACCATAATCTTTGAGTTGTGTTCTCATCCAAATGACATGAGCACAACACGCCGACATGGCTACATATTCTGCTTTTGTTGAGGACAACTATGTACAATCTTGCTTTTTCGATTGCCATGACACCAATTTATAACCAAGGAATTGCAAACCACCTGAAGTACTTTTCCAAGAATCTAAGCAACCTGCATGATCAGCGTCTGAAAAAGCTATTAGTTCAAAACCAGAATCCTTCGGATACCAGATCCCCAAGTTAATGGTTCCCTTTATGTATCGGAGGATTCTTTTAGCCTCAGAGAGGTGTTTCTCAGTTGGCCGCGACTGATAACGGGAGCAAAGATATACAGAAAATACAATGTCAGGTCTACTGGCTGTTAGATACATGAGAGACACAATAATACTTTGGTATTTGGTAGGGTCAACTAATTTCCCATGCAAATCAGCTTCCAGTTTGTTGGTATGTACCATTGGTGTGGCATAGGTATCGCAACTTTGTATTCCATGTTTGTTTAAAATTTCAAGAGCATATTTGGATTGACTTAAGAAAATACCATGGGGTGATTGATGAACTTGAAGTCCTAAGAAGAACGTAAGTTCACCCATCATTGACATTTTAAAATGTGTTTTCATAAGTTTTGAAAAAACGTTTGAGTACTTTTTATGGGTTGTCCCAAAAGTGATGTCATCCACATAAATTTGAACGATTAAAATGTGTGCCCTATGATATTGTATAAACAGTGTTGGGTCGACCGATCCTTTGACAAAATTATGGGAAAGAAGAAAGGATGATAACTCATCATACCACGCCCGAGGGGCTTGTTTGAGACCGTAGAGAGCCTTGTTCAGTTTGTAGACGTGATAAGGGAACTCTGGATCAACAAATCCTTTTTGCTGACTAACATATACCGTTTCCCTCAGTTTACCATTCAGAAAGGCGGTTTTAACATCCATCTGATAGACCGTGATGTTCATGTGAGCCGCGAATGCCAGAAAATTCGTACAGCCTCAAGTCTAGCAACCGGTGCGAATGATTCCTCGAAGTCAATCACCTCTTCTTGTCTATAACCCTTAGCCACCAGACATGACTTATTTATGATAACCGTACCCTCAACATCTAACTTGTCTTTCCAAATCCATTTAAGACCAATGACGTAGACCCTTGTTGGTCATTCAACCAATTCCCATACTTCAAGACGTTTAAACTGATTCAGTTCTTCTTGCATGGATTCAATCTAGTTTTCATAAGTCATTGCTTCTTTAATGTTCTTGGGCTCGGATTGACAAACAGTAAGTGCATAAATGCAATGTTCACCGTCAGTCTGAAGGCGTTGTCTAGTTACGACTGGTTGATTCGGGGTTTCCAATAATGTTCACAAGAGGATGGTCTTTAGTCCATCGATGTGTGGAGGGTTGATGTTGATATACATTATGCAAATTAGGTGGATTCAAATGGCTTGTAGATGATTCCGCAACATCTGAAGTTGCAGTTTCATTGGCGAAAGGGTTAAAGAACGCATTTGGATAATAATTTGCAGGTGTAGGTACATCATGATTCAGAAGATCATCAGCTGGTTCAGCGTCATTGGATGCAGTTTGTTCGGCTGTTGTTGTAGAATCAATTAGAGGTGCGTCAGCAATAGTTGTTGTTGTTTCAGGTGTATCAGGGATTGGATTATTATCACGTTGAGCAGCGGAAATAGTTGATACATCTGGAGCACGTTGATCAATATCATCACTAAACAGAGGAGCAAAGAGCTGTTCCATTTGACGACGAGTAAGATGTAAGCTTGGTTCAGTTGATGTTGGGGTTTGGGGGAAGTTAAGACGGTTATGTCCGGGTTCCAAGCTGTTTTGCTTAGAAGCCATTTCTGTAAGCTCATCAAAATTAGCATGAATCATTTCCATAATCTCCCTTGTACGACGATTCCAGATCTGGTATCCTTTTGAGTTTTCACAGTATCCGATGAAGACTCCAATGTCAGCTTTAGCCTTGAGCTTTCCAAAGTCATCACGATCATTATTCGGGTAACAGAGAGCACCAAATACATGGAAGTGTTTGAGATTCGGTTTGCGGTTATGGATAAGCTCATAAGGTGTTTTGTTGTGGCGTTTGGTTATCATAGAATGGTTCTGAGTGTAGCATGCAGTTAACACGACTTCTGCCCATAAGTAATCTGGAAGTTTTGCATTAATTAACATCGTTCTTGCAGCTTCCACTAACGTACGGTTTCGTCTTTCAACAACTCCATTTTGTTTTGGTGTCCATGCAATGGATGTTTGATGCTCAATTCCTACTTTCTCATAGTATTCACGAAGAGTTTGATTCACAAATTCAGTTTCTCTATCTGTTCTGATTTGTCTGACTGTGTTTCGGAGATGAACTTGAATTTTCGTGAGAAAGGTGATGATCATTTGTGGGGCTTGATCGTTACTTCGAAGAAAATAAACCCAAGTCCATCTTGAGTAGTCATCAACAATTACTAGAATGTAGCATTTGCCATTAATCGTCTGCACACGTATCGGGCCACACAAATGCATGTGAAGAAGATGAAGCACATGCTGAGAGATGTGTTCCACCTTGGAAGGAAAGTGAGCACGAGTGCTTTTCCCTTGTTCACAAGCTGAGCATAGATGATCTTAAGAATACCGAAACCTTGGAAGACCTTCAACTAGTTTGTATCGTGCAAGATTGGTTATGGTTTGAAAGTGCAAGTGAGAAAGTCGTAGGTGCCATAGCCAAGATTTTGTTGATGTTGCCTTAGAAAGTAGACAAATGGGAGATGAAGCAATCATGTCTTGCATTGAGATTGTGTAAAGGCTTGATGTGCGGTTTCCAAACATAAGATCGTTTCCTTGTAAATCACGAATGAAACAAGTTTTCTCCCTAAAAGCAACTTCCAAATCACTATCACAAAATTGACCGACTGAAAAGAGATTGTGACCGAGACCTTCCACATAATAAACCCTGCTAATTTCGATGTTCCCATTGATGTAATCTCCGTAGCCCATGATAGCTGCGAAGTGATCATTCCCGAACCTGACAGTACCGATGAACTTTGAAACAAAGTTTGATAACAGTTTGAGATTGCCTGTCATGTGCCGGGAAAATCCGCTATCAACAATCCAGAGGATGATATGTATCACCTGCATTACACACAGACGAAACAAGTGGAATAGAAGTAGAGTGGGAACCCGAAGAGTTAGAGGGTTCCGTTACAGTTATAGTTGAAACACACATGTTAATGAGTTTAGGGATCCATTTAAAGCCAGGTGTATTTTGTAACCATCTCTGCCAAGTCCAACTAGTTTTAGCTTTGGTTTTAGTGAATGCACTAGGTGATATTTTCTTCCTAGGAGGTGAAGTGGGTTCTATGGGTACATCAATGATCGTAGCAGAAACACTAGAGGGCGGTTTACCTAGCACAGACTTAGAAGTATTAGTGGGTGATAAGGATTTAAAAGGTACACTTTTGAGGGGTCATTTAAGCCCTTAATCGACCACTTTTATATCCGTTACTGATTAATTTCGTTCATTTTCACCTTTTAGGTCGCTTAAAGGCAAATTGCTGGAATGACACTTATTTGGACGAAAAGGCGTGAATATATGAAGAAAATGGCCAAAGTCAAGATCGAGAGACTCAAGCTGCTGGAATTGAAGTTGACGGCGTCACATTCAAAGGGCGACGCCGTCGCAACATGCTCCAAAATTGTGACGGCTCAGTAGCGAATTTGATATTTTGTACATGACGGCGTCAGGCTTTAAAGAGTAGGGCGTCACAACTCAGACGACCTAGATTCAGATTCCGACGGCGTCAGAAGATGAAGCCGACGGCGTCACAACCACAAGGTGACGCTGTCACAAAGTTGACGTGGTCAAGATGAAACTCTATTGGCGGCGATCCAACGACGTCACAATTAAAGAGTGACGCCGTCGCAGTTGTAACTCTATATATAGAATTCGAATTTTCAAACTTTTGGGGAGGTAGTTTTTTGGAGTAAAACCAAATAATGATTTTTGGCTGTCTTGGGCAGTATCTTAGGGTTCTCATACCCTATTTTACAACAAGATATGTAATTTACTTCATTGATTCAATTATGTATTCAATTGTATGTGTGTATGCTTGCATGTTCACCATGTCCGGCTAATTTACTTGTGTGTTTGCTTAGATCTATGAAACCTAGGTATTGAATATTGATTGGTTATCTCTTATCTTAATTGTAATTGGCCTAGGATTGCAATAGGTCATCGTTGTGTTTTTAATGCTTGAGTAATCTTTGTGAACATTAGTTTATAATCGCCTAGAGTTATTGTAGGCTAAATATCCAAAGATAACCTTAGAGTTAGTTTATGAATCCTAGAGATTTTGTAGGCAATAACCTTAAGGTAGTCTCAAAGAGTTAGGGAAGAAAGCATGCCCTACGACCTTAGAAGACACAACACGTTAAGAAAAAGGACGTGACAAGTCAACCATTAATAGGAGATAACTAGGGAGTAATAGCATCTAGGTAAACACATATTTAATCATCATACGAGCACACATCAATTATACATAGACTACCCCTTAGCTTAGTTAATTAGACTAGATAATAGTAGAGTAATCAGTAGAAATACCAACCCCCAAATCCAAAACCCCGAGATTCGTACCTTTCAATTTTCTAAAAAAAATATAAAAAGATAAAAAATAATCTTCCTCAACCCCAACCTTAGCGTAGTAATTTCTCCCTAGCATTTATATTCCCCTAGAGAACGATATCAATCCCGAGGCTTACCCTAATACTACACTACAATGATTAGGTTCACTGTCTAGGTGGTTGAAAAACTTGCTCGAAGAAAAGGAAGTTTCCTTTGACCCCGAAAGCGCTTTGTACGCGTATCAAGTTTTTGGCGCCGCTGCCGGGGAATAGAATAGCTAGTTAGATTTCCACCTCATTTAGGTTCCCTTTCTTGATTCCTATCAAGTAAGCTTTTTTCTCATTTTTAGCTTCCTCGTAGTCTATCCCCCTTCTTCGTGACCTTTGTTAGTAATCCTATCACTTTTCATCATGGAAAGTGATAACCCGCCACCAAACCAACCATTTCCCCCCGCCAATTCTCTTAGACAACTTAGGACCCGTATTTCCACCAAAACCCTTATTGAACCCTTTGCTGAACCCGAAAGAGAGCTGAATAAGCGAAGAAGAGCTCTCCATGAATCAGAATGACTCTAATGACTCCCCTTGTTCAATCATGAAGTTTTCATATGCTAAGTAGATTTTGGATTTCATGTCTTCTTTGATTGAGTTCAGTGCCTTCCATTAGAAGATGAATGTGCTCTCACATTACTTTAGTAGTCTTCTGAGCATCAACACTACAAAGTATCTGATTTGGTAATCCCAAAAGGATATATTGCATTGCAAGTTCATCAGCTTCTAAGTGAAGATGTTGGTCAGTAGTAAGATGATCAAGACCGACAACGTTGGTAACATCATCTCTTGGTGGAGTAGCATTCGGATCTCCGGGTATAGTGATAGTAGGCATTTGAAAAGGACCTTCAAGTATGACCTTCTTCAAAAACTTACCATGTGGTTTCTTGAGATCACAAAACCTAAAGAACCTTATCACCCATTGATCGTAGTTTCCGGGAGTGAGCATTGGAGATCTATCAAGGGATCCAGCTTCATGAATGGATTGTTGGCTACTTAAAGCTTCACACATCTTTGCAAACCAAGAAGGTTCCTTATGTGTTGTGACATTCATAGCATACTTAGCGGGAAACTGATATTGAAAGTAGTTACAATGTTGAACTTGTTGACGAGGGTTGGGTTGAAGCATCTGTGGTGGAAGAGGGTTTGCTCCTTAAGGAAAGTACATTTGAGATGGCGGTTGGAATTGTTGTTGAAATTGTTGTAATTATTGTTGAGATGGTGGAGGATATTGTTGATATTGTTGTTGTTGTTGTTGAGGATACTCATGAGGAAAGTAGTGATAGTATGGTGGTTGAGACATCTTCAAACTTGTGTTGATGATGGATCTTTGTAGTCGAATGAAACTTGAGTTTGTAGATGAAGTGTTCTTAAGCGTAGAAACCAGCTTAGGCGTAGAATGATCCTTACGCGTAAATCCATTTTTACACGTAGACAGAAGCTTACGCGTAGTAACAGCTTACGCGTAGACTTGAGATAAAACTTAGCTTAGGCGTAAACCAAAGGCTTAATAGTAAGAACCTTATGCGTAAGATTTCCTTAGGCGTAAGAGAAGCTTATGCGTAGGAAATACTTAGGCAGAGAGTGTTTACTCGTAAGCTTTTATGCTTAGGTGTAAAACTAGGGTTTTACCCTAAAAATCCTTTACACTTATCCAAGTGTAAAAGATATCCAAAGTTGAAGTGTTTTCAGGCCTATCCAAGCAAGAAAACACTGAGTAAACCAACAGCTTTGAAGATCAAATGAAGAATTCCTTATGCGTAGAAACTGATAGGCGTAGACTTAGGAGTATACGAGTAGAACTAGGGTTTAGCTATGCGTAGAAAGTACCAAATTTTGCCAAAAACTGATTTTTATGCCCAAAAGTGTGTTGTAACCTGATTTTAATGATGAACTAGCTTCAAAAACACCAAAATAACAAGAAAGTTTGAAACTTGATGATCCAAAACTATTTTCACCCTTACGCGTAGAATAGTACACATGAATAAAAAACCAAGCTAAAACTAATCTACCCACGTAAAGTTTAAAACTTGATGCAAAAAACTTAAACTTTAACACTAAATAAACCTTAAACCACAAGAATCTTGAGTTTACAAGTGCAAAAACCAAAGCTTTAAGCGTATGAAAGTTTTATACTCTAAAACCCAAGCGTATAGTTTGAGACTTAAAAAATAAAAGTGTTTCACCCAACTAGATGGCGATTGATACCACTGTTAGGTCACCATAAGTTAACACAAGGATCAATATGTAAGACATAGAGATGAAAGAGAGATTGGTTGAACACACACACAATATACACGTATGAAGGATGAAAGTTTAGGCGTATGATATTAAGTGAAATGAACAACCAACCTTCATGAGAAGGTTTACATTAGTATTTATAGGGGAAGGGAGCTAGGGCAACATGTCTAGTCCCTTCCTTCATTATTGGGCATGGGCCAAGGCTTATGGGCTTTCTACATAAGCCTTGCCATTAATAACTAACATAAAAGCCTAGTTTAAGCAACCTATTACATACTAATTACTAACACTTGAAATACAAGTTAGGAGTGATTCCAACAAATATATCTATTACGCTAGCACTAAGTTCATGCAACCGAAGCTACGACAGTTTCCTGTATGCCAAATGAAGTCATACTAATAAGGAGCCCAAAGCGAGTGTTTATCCCAATACACTCGATCCCGACATGCTATACGTTTCGCCTTGACCTATGCGGGGCCAACCGAACAGGGGAGTCACCCCCAATAGATCTATTTATAACATTCGCGCTTCCCAGCAGGAATTGACGGTTCATGAAAAGGGCAATTTGGGATCTAAGGACTTAGGCTAAACTGCTTAATATTCTAAGTCAAGCATTTTTGTATGGTCCATAAAACATCTATGTGTGATGTAACTTTAAACAATTAAGTTTGCAAGAAAACATTCAATAGTATAGTAGGTAAACACATTATATCAATCATAAAGCATAGTATGCACAATTTCAGTAAATAAATTCATTTAAGTAAAACGAGCATGTATCTTCCCCCAAAACAAGTATAAAACAGTTAAAAGTAGGGGCTATGAAACTCACCTTGGCAATTTGTAGCCCGAAGGGAATTAAATCAATTAGTGGTAGTGCACGGCTCCGACACGCAACCTAATTTAGTACGACAATTTAGTCTTTAATTCATGTTTTTAAGACTCGATAAAATTTAGCCAACCCTTATAATTTTTACAGGGTTTGTTGTTGTTGTTGCTTGTGTGGCATTATTTAAGTTTGAAATTAGCTTTTCAAGAGTTTGTGTGTATTTTGGCTTATGAGAGTATGACATGGAAGGAATCTCGAGAAGTGAATGCGATTTTGGTTCAATGATGACCAAATGATAATGTACGAAAAAATAGTACATTTATAATAAGACGTCGGTGTAAATAAAAAGGATATATGTATATATATATATATATATATATATATATATATATATATATATATATATATATATATATATATTTAGGACATTTATTATAAAAGAAAATTAAGTCTTAATTAGATTCACGAGTAAATTGTATCAGAAAAATATAACACAGATGTTTAACAATTATATTTCAAATACCAATATGTTTCGAAGAGTTGTATATAATCCCGACTAATGAATACATATTACAATATAAGTTTTCGAGTAATATATTTCGTTTATAAATCGTAAAACAGTTTATTGAAAAAAATAGGTATGACCCGTGTGTAATCCTTCTAATTAATTGGTTTTGATCAAATGTCAAAAGTTGTATAGTTGATGTCATTTATATCCGGTTTTTATCAAGTGAATATGTATATTTATGTGTTTATATCTTGTATATTTTACAAGTCGAGATAAGTATAAGTACTTGTTTTTAATAATTTCATTTTCAATTGTTAAAAAAATCAAGGCTTTTAGAGAATGTTTATGTATAACTTATCTTGTATAAGTATCTTGTTATTACCAAATTTGCTTTTGTACCAATGTCATATATATTATATGTCGTATCCTTGGTTTAAAAATGTGTGCATCATTGCGCAAATTGCATGCATCATTGCATTGCATTTGAAATTTCGCATCATGACACCTAATGCGAGGCCATTCCAAATTGCATTCGCAATTGACCGCAATTTATCGCATTTGTGTAATGCTAGCAATAGTCGCAATTAGTGCAATTTGAAATTTAGGCTAATTTCTCCAAAAAAAAACATTTTTACGAAGCACAACTATTTTAATATGGACCTTAGTAAATGACATCCATAAAAATACACATTGACAACCATAGTTCTTGACCTACATCCAAATTACCCCATTTTTATTTCATTTAAGCTCCTGGTGGTACGACTGATTCTACAAATTGAGTAACCTCTTTAATTTACTTTTATGCATAATCGAATAGTTTTCTTTTTTCTGTTGTGTGATTCAAGTTGTAAAACTCATATGTTCTTCTTTGATTATAATAATCACATTTTTATTTTATTAGGTAAAAAGTGAGTTATTTTATTTGATTCAACGCTAGAACTCATATGTTCAACTTTGACTAAACTTTATAATACTAACTTTTGCTATTGATTTAATAGGGAGTAAATTATGATTCTTTGTTACTGATATAACTTGTATCTTATAAGTATACTTTTGATACATTTTAACATCATGCCATCATCTACTTTTGAATATGTTAGAGATTTATTTGTAAGTTTGTTGCATTTACTTGATACTTGGTACTTGGTATAAATATAATATTTATAAATATTTTTTTTACTTTTTCAAAACTAAACGCATCGCGTCTAAATTGCGCTCGCATTCGCATCACGCATTAGGCATTGGCCTTTGGGACCTTGAGCGCATCGGATCGCAAAACGCAATTTTAAACCAAGGTCGTATCAAGGGATATGTCGCATATTTAATGTCAGGGACATATGAGTTGAGATGAGAAAAGTTGGATGAAACGGGATTCTAATTGAGAAAACTTGAGTCGGTACCCATTTCACGCCCGAGTGGGCTTTTCAGAAACCAAACGGACTTTTGATGAAAATTGGGCTTCGGTCCAAATTTTACCAATAAAAGCTTTGGACTTAGTCCAAACACATCCTAATGGGAACTCAGTGGGCCTTGCAGCCCATGCTACAACTAAACGACACCCTTTTGGATTGGGTAATATCCACAGTAACCGAAAACCGAAACTGAGCCGAACCGAAAATAACTGAACCGAATTTGTGACCGAACCGAATTGGTCAAAACCGAACCGAACCGAACTAAATATTTGGTTATCGGGTTGGATATGGTTTTTGCAATGAAAACCGAAAACCGAATTCATATAAAATATATATTTTTTCTATGTATATATATGAAAAAAAATCACTAAAACTCTTTTTTAGTATAAATATAACATGATTTAAGCTTGAAAAAAATATTTTGTGCTAAAAATATATATAATTAAATAAAAAAATAATTAAAATTATGTAATTCGGGTTATTCGGTTCGGTTTTCGGTTATAGGGGTTCGGTTTTCGGTTATTCGGTTCGGTTTTCGGTTCGGTTGAATCAAATTTAATTTCGGTTCGGTTCGGTTTTCGGTTATACCTAGAAAAAAAAATTAACCGAACTAACCGAACCGAATAAACCGAATAACCCGAACCGATGAACACCCCTATTTGTGAATACTCATTTGACTTGAGACATATAAAACACAAGTAGACACGAGAACATTAGACTTCATTTGGTTTAGTAAGAATAATCATACGAGACCCTCACGATTATACTCGTGGTTTTTAGTTAGACGCGGTAATAAACACCCTTCGGGGTGTCTTACCCTTGTGACTTGAATGAGTAGACCGACGCAATCCTTTGGGTAACTAACAAACACGACCCAAAATGCTTAGACCCTTGCGGGCCTATATGCATCGAAAATGTCATGCGGAATCATGAAAAGGAAATGGACAGTCTGTTACCAAACATAATCTAAATATTCAAACTAAATTGCAAGTTGGGACTTTCACATGCTGAAACCAATTAGGCAGGCTTCAAGTGAGCACGAGACTCACGACAAGAGCATTTTTTTTGGCATCTAGTTGTTCTAACCGGACTCCTAACACACCTTTGTGTATTCCTGGTTGATCAAAAAAAGAAAGAAACAAACGCCCCTCATGGATGACCTCCTACAGATACGGAATTGGACTAACAAAACAACAATGAATTTTACGTTTTCATTCGATTAGTGACAAGTGATAGTCGAGTACTACGCGAGTGCACATGACTCGTCACTTAGTGGCTTGGGATTTATGAACTAACCACGAAACGAACCAGACCAATGGCTCTCGACTAGATGTATTCTCACAGCCCAGGGATCACTAAGATGGGTCAGCAACATTAGCTTAAAGAAAAATGCTAGAACATAAGTCGGGATGACAGGAAACAAGTCGAAATCAACTAAGCCGATTATAACAAATTGTTTTTCATGATTTCAGTTTTTATTTTTTATTTTTTCGTGCCTTTTGTCTTTGGCAGCCATGTTCAACAACAACAACATGAACCAATCCATTTTATCAGTTTTGAAAAAGGAGAGAGAGGTAACAATCTCAAATTTTAACATCATTTATTCGACATAACATTAGTATATATACTAAAGATCAGGGAAGAGAGAGAATAACAACCATGCATTAAATGCAAACTTTGCCAAATTGGCAAAAATGGCCCATGAGGTTCAAGTGGCGCTGCAAAATAAGTCTTTTATCATTAATTGCAATCTATAGCAATCTGGCAAAAATAGTCCCTGAGGATTAAGTGTCGTTGCGAAGTAAGTCCTGTAGAATTAATAACTATCTATAGCAACTTGGCAAAATTGGTCCCTAAGGATTAAGTGTCGCTACAAAGTAAGTACTTTTAAGCCAATACCGCTGCATCGCGCGGGTTTCTACACTCGTTATCACTAATCTACGAATTTCTGTTCGTGTCGACAACTTATATCAACATGATTACAACTTGGAAATTCATTCATAAAAAAAAAAAATACAAAATCTTACAAATTAAGGAGTAGTGTCGAGTGGGGAAGATCAATCCCAGGAGACGAATTGGATGGATTTCGAGCTTCTTGAGCAATTGAACCTTTCAATAGTCCAATTATAACTTGAATTATCAAACCCCCAACTTGATTTTAATAATCCCCAAACTACAAAACCGTAGTTTTTGTGATTAGGTGAGGAATGTGTGAATGAACCTGTAAAAAATTTGCCCTATTTATAGATGAATAACAAGTAAGTCTTGAAATCCTTTTCCTTGGCCATTGCACGAGTAATTACCCATTCTTGGCTGCTGTCACTTTCTCCACAGCCACGCTCCAAGGCCTTATGTGACGTCTAGGATGGTAGGGTTTACATTTGGGGTTAGTGATAGAGATGGAAGTGGGGTTGACTTTAAAGAGAAGAAGGAAGCACCCATTTTTGTGTTTGGTTTTTCTGTGTATGTCCACAAAGAGAGGAGGAAAGGAGACAGTAGGGTAGGAGGGAGAGGCGTGGACTAGAGTAGGAGTAGATAAGGTTTTTATTTTATTTTATTATTCCTTACTATATTAATTGTACTCCGTGTTTTGTCGAGTTTATGTGTAAATGTATCTTCCCGGTACCCGAAAAATATAAAAATTATATTTTTAGAAACGTTTTTGCAAGGGTAACAATATGGCATCAATATTACGTAGAGATTTGATTATTACAGTTTTTCCGTTATTTAATTAGTGTCTGTATGCGTGTGGTGTCGTGTTTTTTTTTAGTTCACGAGATAACCTCTCGTTTTCTTTATTAGATTATCAATGAATGATAAAAAGTTTATATTTCACTTTTCTCAGTATTTATTTTTAGTTCTGTGTGTTACTGCGTGCTGCAGTGTGCGGGATAACTTCCCAAAACAACGATTTAAGCTTATGTATGCTTATACTTAACTCAAACAATACTAAATTTCACATTTACTATAAAGATACTCAGTGGACAAGTATCGTGTGTGCGGTGTCGGATTTTAAAGAAACGAGATGACCTCTCGTTTTTAAATTTTAGATATTGACAGCTGTCAGAAAATAACCGATTTAAATTTTCTGACGTAATAAATATTATTATAATAATCCAGAAATTTTTGGGTTGTTATATCGTTTATGCTTATATGCTCTATATGCTTGTTTGATTGTTTCTGTGTGTTTATGTTTTTGTTTTTGTTTATGTTTATGTTTTTGTGATCGTTTCTGCATATCTGCTATATATATATTTTCTTTTCTGGGTTGCTTGTGGCGTCTGCTTCTTATGTTCTTTTGCTGTTTTTCTGCCTATCTGCTTTGTTGACTTGTATGATTTGTTTCTCCTTTCGTCTTTTGTATGCTTTTCCTTGTTAGTGATGCGCACTCTCTTTGCACACACTGGCCGGAGGTTTTCCTGGAAGCAATCTCCTTACTCTCGGGTTTATCTTGAGGTAGGGGTAGATCTATCTACATTCTATCTCCCTCATACCACGCCCCGACGAGATTGGGTATGTTGTTGTTGTTGTTGTCAAATAGCTTAAGCTTACTAGTTTATTTGAGTCTAAATAAGCCCAAATTCATAAGCCTTTTTACATTAGCTTTTCATATTATCTCTATTATATACCATTTTACTCTAAAATTTTAGTTTTTTGTTTACTTTTGTAGCTTTTTTTTGGGTGTTATCTTTTGAGTCATGTGAAAAACTAGAAAAGGGGGTTGAATAGTTTTGCCGATTTTAAGTTAGTTTCAAAAATTTTAGATTCGATATTATGTGAAATCGTATGGATGAATAGAAAGTATAAAGCAATAAGTAATGTAAGTAATGAAAGCAAGTAAAGTAAAGGATAGAAATGACACAACCGATTTATAGTGGTTCGGCTACAAGGACACCTTCCTTGCCCTACTCCACTCCCCGAGTCACCTACTCGAGAGTTCAAGCACTATGTCAACAAGCTCCTTCAAATTGGCGGAGAAGCCTCACAACGTCGCTTACACTTTTTTCGGTACAAAGCTAAATACCGAGTCCTTAACACGGAGGACCAAACCAACACAACTATAACACAACAACTATGTGAAATATAAAATACAAGATCTTGCTACAGAAATCTTGTGGAGAAACAAATCAATCAAGGACCCCTTGCTTGGATGACTTGTAGTGTCTCGTGATCTCGCCTTTGAGAAGGACCTGTATGAAAATCACAACAAAAGAAAGAAGAACTACTATATAGATCAAGAGATCTGAGATTAGAAGAGAGAAGTAATATATGAGAGAGTTTGTAAGAAGAGGGGTGAGTTACAATGAAGAAATGGCTCACTATTTATAGGCAAAAAATCACTACTGTTCCCCGGATCCCTTGCATGAGGGATCCGTCCAGTGTAAACTGGGGGATCCGCATGACGCTCCTCCTGTTTGGGTTATGGTCATGGGTTATGGATTTTACCCATCCTAGTAAACTATTACAACAAATGAATTATTACAACAATTTATGTTAAATGACTATATGTAATATGTTTTACAAAAATAACATGTATCCTTATAATTTTACTTATGATAACTTTATATTTGTTATCAACAAAATACAAAGAGATCGCTAAATATCAATAAACGTTTTTACAATTTATTTGTATTAACAATCTCCCCCTTTTTGTTGATGACAAAACATAATGTTATGACGAGTAAAACTTAAGATTAGATGTATGTTTTGAGAGCATATATAAGTTTTACTTCTTCTCCCCCTTGTTATCGAAACAAAAAGCAAAACTAACGAAGAAATAAAGTGTGGAAAAAAAATAGTATAATCCACGAAGCACTAACTCCCCCTTGACGGTAGCTCCCCCTAGAATAGGGCGTCATGTGAGAAAATATAATACCTACGAAGAAAAAGTTAGTAGTAACATGTAATATAATCTTGTAATTGACGAGGAACAAGATGGAGAGCCAAGATATGTAAACAAAGCCTTGTAATAAAATGACAAAGTGTAGTGGTATATATGCCACATACAAAAATGTAAAAACTAAGAACAAGGTTTGTTCTTTAAAATAACTCAAAAGAAAAAAAGAAAAAAATATAGAAAATAGTAATATCATTCTTCCATGCTTGCATTTATGGAAGTTTTGGTGAGTAATGATGTTAATGCGATCAAGGATGTGGTTAAGTATGAATCGCATCTCGTCCCTTAATTCCATTGCAAGTTCCCTAATGGATTGGCAATGTTCACAATGTAAATGATGTGGGTATTGTGTGTGGATGGTTTCTGGGTAAGTGTGATTTGTGGAAGGCGGAATATGTGGCGGAAAAGTTGGAAAATATGGATCAAAGTCCATTATGGTGGTAAGTGGTGGAATATATGAACCTAGATGTTGTTGTAAGATAATGGGAGCTAAAGGTGGTGAAGTTGCAAGATATTTGTAAAGTGTGTTTGGAGATGTTGGTGGTGTTAAAAAGATTTGGGTTGGAAGTTTGTTGAAATGATGTGGGTGGTGGATAAGACACGGGTAGTGGGGTTGTTTTCGGAGTCTTAAAGAGTTCCGATAGGGTGATCTTGGGTGGATACTTGATAGGTGATGGTGGTTATGTGCTTATTGGAGATGATGGGGGTGCTACAATGGAATCGTGTGGTGGTGAATGAGTAGTTGGTGATGAACTTTTTGACAATGGTTTGGCTAAACAGCAAGGCCGGATGCTAATCCGTGCGGTTTTTCTAGATTTAGGTGGTGGCACTATGGATGGTGGTAGGATAAAGTTTTGGATTTCTTGAAGAGGGTTGTTTTTACTAAGTGGTTCATCAATGTTGGAAGATCTTTTGAATGACATGATGATGATTGTTTGTGAGGTTGAGAGTGATGGATATGCAAGCATTTTGGGAACCTTATTTATAGAGAAAATAGTGCATTGTAATGAATGCTAGACCCAAAATGTGGACTAAAATCTAATGATCAGATATGAATTTAAGGCATGTGATCATGAGAACACAACCATTAAGTAACATACTCATTAGTGAAATAGCTTAAAATGATGAAAATATGAAGGTTTATAGCCAAAGTGAGAAAAATAGAAGAGAAATTTAGCTTCTGTCCCACGGTTCCCACGGATCCGTTCCTTTAGGGAATCGTCCAGCGTTAATGCTGGGATCCGTGGTACTGGTGACTCAGGCAGCTCAAATTTTTCCTTTTGGAAACATTGATGCCTAGTGTGTGCCTATATGCAAACCATTTGGAGTTGCGGTTATCTCGACTCCTAAAAGAAAAGAGGATAAACTAAGTGAAAAAGCATATTATTATGTGAGATAACCCGAGTGCTCCTTAATTCATTGTTGCTTAAATGAATGTACCTGAAAACACATATTAGTTATATGTTCCCTTTAGCATTCAAAAAGACATGAGATGCAATGAAAACGGGTTTTTACTTTGTATTAATAATGAAAAAGGTTTATCCTAGACGTGAGAATAGTGTTAGGAAAATGATATGGGGAGAAGTATCCTTTTAGAAAACATTTCGAAAAGTTTCTTGCAAACAAAAAGTTATCGTTAGTTTTGAAAGGGTACAAGACAATATATTTTGAGTTTTGAAAATCCCCATATTGTTTGCGAGTTGTGTGTGAAATAGAGATCCTAGACTCAGAAAAGAAGGTAAGGCTAACGTTTACATACCTTGTAGAATTGAGAAACAAATTACGACGATTGTTCCATGAGACCAAGACCAAGGTGAAGTAAGTTGAATTGTTCCCGCTTCAACGGTTTGGTGAGGAGGTCGGCTATGTTGTCTTCGGATGCTACCTTCTCAATAGAAATGTTCCCCTTTTGAACATTGTCTCTTAAGAAGTGATGACGGATATCTATATGCTTGGTGCGAGGATGAAACACCGGATTCTTGCTTAAGTCAATAGCACCTTTGTTGTCGCATAAAATGGCTATGTCACTTAGATGAATGTCGTAGTCAACTAACGCTTGTTTCATCCATAGTGCTTGTTGGCATGCTTTGCCGGTGGAGACATATTAGGCTTCGGTTGTTGATATGGCCAAGGCCATTTGCTTCTTCGAGAACCAAGATGTTAGAAAACATCTGTAACACCCCCAAATCTCTGTACAACGGAACACTTAAACAAGTTTTCGGGGCGTTACATGGATTGGTACATCACACAAGTATACCAAACAAGATAGTCATATTATAACTCAAAAACCAATCCCAAATTTAATTATCCAATACAATCATCCCAAAATAGTTAAATGTAAGGCCTAATATGATTTATAAAACAGGTCCGCTGATGTGCTCCGGTTGGTGCAAGTTTTAAAAATTTATAATCACGAATTAACCGTATAACCTTTTAACACATACGAGCAAGTATACTCGTCCGTAATAGTAACGTTTTGGTAAGTCGAGATCGTCCCAAGGGATTTTTGTTTTGAAATAGATTTTATTAAAAAGTTTCTAACAAGAAAGCTTGTCAAGGCTCTCTCGAATAAGTGTTCTAGTGAAAATACGAATCAAGAATAAAAATATATACTTGTGTGAAGTCTCATAATCAACCATAGATAATGTTCATAAAGGTTTGGTGTATACTCTTATTATGATGCACAAATCATAAGCAAATGATTCCCCAACCATGGTATTTGTTTGTAAAAATCATTCTAAGAACAAAAACATTTAGGTAATCCTTTCGGTCCTTATCCCAATGATTATCCTATAAAAATTCCATTTGTTTGCAACATGCTCTCATTAAATTTGTTCTTACGAATCTTTCGACCCTTCGTGATGAAAACTTTCCTAGTCTTGTTTTAATAAGCAAAACATGGTGGATGTCAATCACCATATCCCCATACTAGTTTGTCACAACACTTTTTGGAATAAAACATAAGAGAAATCCTTTCGGTCCTTTTTCTTAAAACATGTTTTATTGACAAATCAATCCAAGACTAGTATTTTTCCAACAAACTCATTTAAACAAGATCATATATACATGCATCACATTTTGAGAACATTATTATGATTAATCACATTCCAACACACAAGTATAACACAAACTACTCCATGAAAACAATCATATCTAAACACAAGTCATAACAAGGTAATTCAAACAATTCAAGAGAATAGATTTCCATAACAAAGTTCATAGAATACCTAATCTTTTGTGATTACAAGAATTAGAAATCGTGGAATGTAGCAACCACGCGCCTCCAATCACCTAGGATCACCGCACAACTTCAAACTACCGAAACAATGGACAAGAATGGTTCCTTCCTTGCTTCTGGACGTTTTCCAGTAACTACTAAGCTTTTGGGTTGAAATAAATGGGTAAGTATGAGTTTTGGTGTAAACTAATACTCTATTTTTTGTGTCACACTTAGTATACAAGTACTAGGTCCTTTAAATAGCCAAAGCACTTGCTCAACTGCCCAAAAAACGTTCTCTCCAAGTTAATATCAAGAAATGATCGGACTCTAATGATTATGGGGAGTTAAGACAACAATAAATGCGAATTGTGTAACTGCAGTGCCAGAAACCGGATCGGTTTCTCTGTCGACCGAATCGGTCACAGCTTTGACCATTAGCCCAGCCGGATCCGGTTGCGGGTTGCGACCGAACGGCTGGGTTTTGCTCCTTTTGACTTTTTGCTGACTTTTCCCTTTACGCTTCGTTCTTTGCTTATGTTGATGATTTCCAAAGCCAAACTTGATCTTTCCTTGCTGTAGATGCTTCGAAATCACTACGCTTCCATATCATTGAGTCCACAAGCTTCCAATCTCAACTTCCTTCCTTTAGACGCTTCCAAATGTGCATAAAAACTTCATTTCTTCAATATTCGCAATACCTGGCTACATATACATACACAAGACGCATCTTTGCACTTTTGCAATAGTTATGAGTAAATATAGCCGAATATCATGCACAAAACTGACAATAACGCTACTAAAAACATGTTCATTTTAGACGTTATCATCCGCATAATATTATTAGAGTTTAAATATGATCCTTCAACCATGCCTCATTGCCAAGCTTCCACAGAACAAGCATTCCAAACATCACTTAGGAGTTTACTTGCTATGCAAGACCTAATTTCCAAGCATTCCAAACATCATATTATCATAGTTTAAATATGATCCTTCAACCATGCCTCATTGCTAACGCTGGTGAGTTCAAAGGTTTAAGTTAAAATTCAATAGTGGACCTGTAGGAGTTTATTTGCTATGCGAGACCTAAGATAGATACACAATATCACACCAATCACATACCAATATCACAATCAACAACACCATCAATAACATATCCGATGTCATAGTAGGGCCCTAAACAACACTAGCTAACGCAGTTGTAGCAAGGTCTAGAACAAATGCTACCCTGGACTAGGTCGAGGTAGAAGTCTATTCTTAGCTAGGCAAGTGTTATAGCAATTATGATTGCTACTCTAGACTAAGGCAATAACTACCACATATCTATCTAAACAGCCAATCACATAAGCAAGCATCACTTAGATACCAGAGAAAAACACGCGTGTCATCCAAACACCAACAACAACTACCAACAAGATACCACAACAACTCGACCCGGACCCTTGGTCCATATGGGTCACGTACACCTACCATGAGCGACATACGAGTCCCTAGTGGCTCGTACGCCTCACCAACCCCATCCAAACGCTCCCAAATGGCTTCTAAAATAACCAAACACAATCAAACAACCTCCAAACAATATCCAATCATCAAACCCATCAACTAATCATGACCAATAATAAGAAACTATGAATAAAATACAAGAACACAATAAAATGACACAACACACGATACCAAATCACTAGTTACATGTCTTATTAGTTGTAAATTAGTTTTAGACCCATGTTTCATCAAAAACCCACCATGGTCGAGCCATGTACGAGCCAAATAAGGCCTATACGAGGCTTATCATGGCTCAAATGAGCCTTACCCATGTTCCTTTTACCTTTTCTAAACCCGATCTACAAAGTTACTTGAAAACCCTAGAATCACGAATAGTTTTTGCAAGATTTGGAGGTGTTAATGAAGGCTTCTATAGGCGTTCCATATATGGATGGAAAGAGGAAAGAAAGATCTATCAAATGGTGGTGGTGGTGGGTGGTCACGCACTGGTGGGTGGCCAGAATTTGGTCAGACAGTGGCGGCGGTGGTGGTGGTTTAGGGTTAGGGATTTTAGAGAGAGATTAGAGAGAGAAAGTTGGGTTGTGTGTGTGTTTTAGTGAGAGAAATAAAAGAGTGAAATGAGAGGTGGTGAGGGTATTTATAGGTAGGATTAGGAAGTTTAAAAAAAATAAAAATGGGAGGAGGGGGTTGCCGGCTAGGGGAAAAAGGAGGGGCCAAACCTGAAATTTTTCATAAACTATCCCGTTTACCATCTCCCAAGCTCATATATTGTCCTACGAGTGTCCCTCGATGTTCCTTCGACTTTCTATCGCTTTTATTTACATTTTCCACGTGTTTTGAATATTTATTTGTCAAGTTTCCAGTTTCGGTTTAAAAGTTACGTTATTTCTCGTTATAGGATTTTATTGTGCCGAATCTCATAGTGCTTAACGAAAAGAGCTAAAACTCATATGACGACTCATACGATAATAAAATAAATCATAAAAACCAATAATCGATATCAAAACAAGTCATAGCCAATCAAAATAGTTCTAAATGCAAATACTCGGTTTAACTTAGCGTAATGCGGTTGCCTAAAATGGGCTTCCTAATTGCCAGTTGTCACAGCCTCCCAGCCTCAGAAGAAACCCGTCCCGGGTTTCACTCCGAGTTTCTTGATGTAACGAAGATTTTAGGATACTTCCTACGGAATACGTCCTCACGTTCCCAAATGAACTTTGGTCCATGTCGAGAGTTCCAACGAACTTTGATAATCGGAATGCGGCTATGCTTCAGCCGTTTAACCTCACGATCCATGATCTCAATCGGTTCCTCAACAAAATTCAATTTCTCATCAATACAGATATCTCTTAAAGGTACAACTAAGTTTTCCTCCGAAAGACATTTCTTAAGGTTACTAACATGGAAGACATTGTGTACACTGCTCAATTCCAAAGGTAGCTCAAGACGGTAAGCTACTGGTCCGATTCTTTCCAGGAATGGAAAGGGACCAATGTATCGGGGATTGAGTTTTCCACGCTTTCCAAAACGTATCACTCCCTTCCAAGGAGAAACGTTCAACATAACACGATCTCCTACCTGAAATTCTAAGGGTTTATGTCTCCTATCGACATAACTCTTTTGTCTATCACGAGCAGTTTGCAAATGATTACAGATCTGAACTATCTTCTCAGTTGTTTCTAGAACGAGTTTGGGACCGGTAAGCTGACTCTCGCCAACTTTCGCCCAACAAACTGGAGAACAACATTTTCGGCCATACAACGCCTCTAATGGTGCGACTTTAATGCTAGAATGATAACTATTGTTGTAGGAGAATTCGGGCAAAGGTAGGTGTCTCTCCTAGCCTTTGTTGAAATTGATGACACAGGCACGAAGCATATCCTCTAGGGTCTGAATGGTTCTTTCACTCTGACCATCGGTTTGAGGATGATAAGCAGTACTCGTATCCAAGTTTGTTCCTAATGCTGATTTTAAGGATCTCCAGAAGTGGGATGTAAAACGGCTATCTCGGTCGGAAATGATAGATACCGGTACTCCATGACGTAATACTATCTCCTTAATATACAGCCGAGCGAGCTTGTCGAGACTATCGACCTCGCTAATGGCCAAGAAGTGAGCAGACTTAGTTAAACGATCTTCTATTACCCAGATAGCGTCATTGCCGCTAGCTGTTCTCGATAATTTGGTGATAAAGTCCATGGTGATTCGCTCCCATTTCCATTCAGAGAGTTTGGGTTGAACTAGAAGTCCTGAGGGTTTCTGGTGTTCGACCTTTACCTTTGAACAAGTCCTGAGAGCTATGTCGGCTTTCATGTTCGGCCACCAGTAGAGTTTCTTCAAGTCATGATACATCTTATCGGCTCCGGGATGAATAGAGTATTTTGATTTATGCGACTCGTGCATAATCAACTCACGTATTCCGCCATGAAATGGTATCCAACTTCTGTCTCTGAAGCATAGGGTTCCGTCGGAACGCTTCAAGAAGCCGTTTTCACTTTCTACCATTCCATGCAGATTCTCAAATGGACGGTTCTCTTCCGTCAATGCCGCAGCTTGGGCGGCTAAGATTTGAGACGGTAGAGGCGAACTAATGGTCATTCCTAGGGATCAAACGAGTAAGGGTGGAATGTTCTCCTTACGGCTAAGGGCATCTGCCATTACATTGGATTTACCAGGATGATAACGAATCTCACAGTCATAATCACTGAGTAACTCTAACCAACGACGCTGTCTCATATTCAACTCCTTCTGGTCTAAAATGTGTTTCAGGCTTTTATGGTCGGTAAACACTACACACTTGGTTCCATACAGATAATGTATCCAAATCCTACGGGCAAGCACTACATCACTAACTCCAGATCATGGGTGGTGTAGTTTTTCTCATGCTTCTTAAGTTTTCGGGAGGTATAAGCTATCACCTTCTCCCGTTGCATCAAAACAACACCTAAGCCTTTATGCGAAGCGTCACAGTACACGACAAAATCTTTGCTTCCTTCAGGCAAAGCTAGGATGGGCGCACTACACAACTTCTCCTTCAGAAGTTGGAATGCTTCTTCTTTCTTTTCTCCCCATTCATACTTAACGTCCTTCTGCGTCAGTTTGATCAGTGACTTAGCTATTTTGGAGAATCCCTCAATGAATCTCCGTTAATAGCCTGCTAAACCTAGAAACTGGCGGACTTCTGATGGGTTCCTAGGGGCGGCCCATTCCTTAATGGCCTTAATCTTGGCTGGGTCAACATGAACTCCTTGACTATCTATCACGTGACCTAAAAATCACACTTAGAGAATTTGGCATACAACTTCTCTTCTCTCAACAACTCTAAAATGAGCCTCAAATGCCCTTCGTGTTCCTCTCTATTCTTGGAGTATATCAAGATGTCGTCTATGAATACTATCACAAACTTATCCAGATATGGCTTACACACTCGGTTCATGAGGTCCACGAATATTGCTGGTGCGTTGGTCAAACCAAACGACATTACTTGGAATTCATAGTGCCCATAACGAGTCCTAAACACCGTCTTAGGGATATCCTCCTCTTGAACTCTAAGCTGGTGATATCCAGACCGTAAGTCGATCTTGGAAAAGACACTAGCTCCTTGGAGCTGGTCAAATAGGTCGTCTATTCTAGGTAGCGGGTATCGGTTCTTCACCATCAACTTATTCAACTCCCTATAATCGATGCACATCTGAAATGATCCATCCTTCTTTTTCACAAACAACACCGGTTCTCCCCACGGTGATGAACTTGGTCGAATGAATCCCTTCTCTGACAATTCTGCCAACTGCTTAGACAGTTCCTCCAATTCTCTTGGAGCAAGTCGATAGGGTGCCCGGGCTACGGGTGTAGCACCAGGTATCAACTCAATTTGGTTTTCCACTTGTCAGACAGGTGCAATCTCTGGCAGATCGTCGGGAAACACATTCGAAAACTCTCTAACGACGGGTACATACTTGAGGTGTCCTTCGCTCTTCTTCTTGCCTTTCTTTTCAAAAATTTGAGCCAAGAAATGACAGCCTCCTCTATCGATGTACTTATGGGCCTTAATACAAGAGATGATGCTCAACCGGGAGGGACCTCTACAGTCACTCCGATCTCCTTGTATGCTCAGAACTTTTCCGCCATACGGTACACGCACGATCTTCTCATCGTAGATGACGTGTGCACCGTTCTTTGACAACCAGTCCATTCCGATGATGACGTCAAAACTTCCTAAGGTAACTGGAAAAATGTCTATGCTAAACGGGTGGTCTAGGAAATTTAGTGTGCAACTTCGGACTATAGTGTCTATCCTTTCCCTATTTCCGTTAGCTAACTCCACATCATAGCTTAACCCTAAAGGTATTAGGGAAATTCCTAGTAATGGCATAAAGGTGGTGGATACGAAACTCATATCGGCACCAGTATCAAACAGTATGGAAGCATAGCGATTTATTGAGAAGGAACGTACCCGTAACTACGTTTGGGTCCTCACCGGCTTCCTTCCCAATGGCATACACTCGAGCTGTTCCCATGTCTCTCTGCTGATTTCTAGCACCTTGATTTCCCTGGTTCCCTTCAACCTCTCGCTTCACATGGTTTTGGCCATTACTTCCCACACCTCGGTTAATAAATCCTCCTCCATTACCAGGGTTTCCTCTCACCCACTGCTCTCAACACTCATTCTTGGAGTGCCCTTTCTTTCCACATCCAAAACAGGTGACAGTGGCCTTCTAGTCCGCTCCTTGTGCAGTTTGAGCCACAACAATGGGATGGGACCTACAGTCCTTGGCCATGTGTCCTACCTTAGAGCAATTCCTACACACTATCGAGCACGGTCCATGGTGGTGTCGGTTGCAACGACCACACAAGGGTTTGATACCTTCATAACCTTTCTTCTCTCCATTTCCTATGGCGTACATCCTGGCAGTCTCTTGCCGCTTGTTGCCATTCCCTTTAACAGTCTCATTCCTCTTCCTCTTATCACTATTACCCTTGTTTCCTCCTTCTAACACATAAGAGTCCATCAAACGCTGAGCCACGGTAATTTCCTCATGCAAGTTAGCCGGTTTCGCAGCGATGAAATCATTCCTAGTAGCTAGAGGCAATCCATCAGTATACCTCTCAATATTAAGGGCTTCAGTGTGAACCATTTCTAGGCAAAGCAGCGACAACTCTTGGAAACGACGATTGTAGGTCGTCATGTCGTTACCCTTAACCTTATGGTTCCAGAACTCAATTTCTCACTTCTTAACTTCATTCCTAGGACAGTAAGTCTTGATCAGGAGAGCCTTAAACTGGGTCCAAGTCATGCTATAGGCTATATCACTTTCTACTGATCTGCGATAGTTGTTCCACCAAGTTAACGCTTCGTCCTTCAAGGTGAACGTTGCATACTTAACCTTACAATCCTCATTAGAGTTACTAACGGTAAACACAGACTCAGTTTTCTCCATCCACCTAGTTAGGTAAACCACTCCCTCCAAACTCGATGGGACCACAGAATCGGAACTCTTTGTAGGTACAAACTCGAGCTCGATTAAGCGGTGGGGTTCCACTAGAGGTGTTAGAGTGATTAGACTCAACTAGCAGTTCAGCTACACGCTGTGTCACAAGCTGGTCGATGTGGGATGGATTCAAAGGCGGAGGGTTTAGTGGAACAGGACCATTCTTAGCACGGTCGTTAAAATTTGGGTTCCCAACAGCGGGGTTATCAGTGTTCTGGTTCTCAGCAGGTGGAGTGGTCGGGGTCGGACGATGACCTCGACGGACAGGAGTAACCACAACAACAGGAGCTGCTCGGTTGGTCCTAGGCGGGTTTCGTCTTGGTGCCATTGATCTGAAGGTTAAAACAACCGTTTCATAAGTTCACAATTCACGCTCTATAAGACTGGGTTTGGTTCCAAGGATCACCGAATAACGCACGATTACATAATCAAGGCTAATAAGGGTAATACTACACCATAACAAAACAACTAGAGATCAAATCAAAACCAAAGGATGCACATTCTAATAACCATAACTCATAGGTTTCAAAGTGGAATACATGAAAGGATACAGAGAAATAAAAAATGATCCTAACAACGATACTAACAAGATAACTAGGATAGATCTACATCTCGAACTAGAGACTACTCAATTTAAAGATGGTACAATGCTATGAATCTAACACAATCTAGCCACGATCACGAATACCTCTAACGGATCTCCTAACATCGTCAACCTCCCTCCATAGAGATGAAAGCTCAATACGCTGAGCGTCGCGATTACTCTTCAGATCTACGACCTCCCTCTCCAACTCGCCTACCTTGCGCCATAGCTCTCGGTCTGCATCTCGGGCTGTCGCGAACCCTCTCAGCAGGTCCCCTACCCGCTCCTGGAGCTCCGACATACCCTCTCTCAGAATCGTAGTCCTCCTAACTACAGAACCCATATCTGCTCTCAAATCCTCTACACTAGCCCTCGATACTCCAACCAACCGATCTGACAACTGACTAAGGCTAATATTCTGGGATATAATCCTCTCCTAAATCAGACCCGTACCTCCATACTCCTCGAGCTCTGAAGCAATCTTTGACGGTATCTATGAACCTAGTGGGCTACCTATCTCAAGTGAGTAAGGAGGTGAGCCAAAATCAAAAGGCTGCCCAGGAGAATCAGGCTCAGGAAAAGGTAAGGGAGAGCCTAGTCCTGGAGAATGCGCCGAATGCACAGGACTCTGCAATGGTGGAGTACCCCCATCTGGGATATCCTCATCATCCTCCTCCTGAGGATCTATGTTGGAATCGCTCCTAACTCGTAAATGGAACGACATTGACGGGATTACAATTTCTATCTTTGTTACCTTAAACACATGGGTTGGTTATGTCAATTACCCATAGTTGTATGTGTTTGGGTATATAAACCCCTCCATACTTCCATGGAGGTGTGAGTCTCATTTGTGTAATTCACATTTCCTTATCAATAAACACATAGTTTCTCCCTTCTCTCTCTAGCTTTCTCTCTCTAACTTGAAGATGGGTTTCTTCCATCTTCCCCGACCTCCTGAATCACCATATCATCCATAGAAACGATCCTCACATTGGTATCAAGAGCAAGGTCGGATTTTCATTTGTGGTTGATTTTTTGGTGATGTTATCTTGTCATTATCTTGTATTTAAATCTGTTTTATATCAAATTTGTTAACTTTTTACAAATTTTTTATGTTTAACATATTTATATACAAGTTTATCATTTTTTTTTGGTCAAAACATGCTTGTAACTGTTCACGGTTTATCAACTTTTGTCACTTGTTTTGGTCAATACTCGTGAATATGTGGTCATTCTGGTCAAGTGGGTCATTTTGAGTGGTCAAATGGGCGTATATTGATGCATCTTTTGCAGTATTTTTCTGGGTTTTATATAATCTGGTCGGAATCTTTGGTCGGAAAAGGGACGCCGGAAAAAGTCAAAAAGTCAAAACCCTGGTTTTTTCCGCATAAGGATTTTTACGCGTATGGAATACGCTTAAAAACAAAGCTACGCATCAGCTTTTACGCTTAAGCTTCTACAGAAAGTTACGCGTAGCTGTGAAGTTACGCGTAAGAAATTGTTACGCGTATGCTTCTACGCATAAGCTCTTGGCTTACGCCTAAGATAGCCTACGCGTAAGCTGCGTTTACGCGTAAGACTTTTTGACTGGTTTACGCGTAAGATCTAAAGAAATGAAGAAGAAGAAAACTGTTGACCACGACCCAGAACATATACCAAAATACCAACGACTTCATTAAACCTCAGCTTCTAAACATCATCGGTCCAAGTTTCTTTTTAGAAATGAAAACGAATTGTCAAGTATCATCAGTTCCAAAACCATATCCCTTCATCCCATCCACCTTTTCTAACCTATCCCAACATCACACAAACAAGTTCTAAACTGAAAGAAAAATACATGAATCTCAGTTTTTTCTTTCGTTGTATACAAAGACACATCAAGACTTTTGAAAGTCTATAAACGAGAGAATAAACCCATCATTGATCCTATGAAGCCTAGCTTCATTTTTAATATCCGAACAAAAGGAAAGAAGAATAACAATTATGTTAACCTCACTCTCCTTGGTTCGTTCATAACATGAAAACATAATAATTAAATCCTACCCGTGACCCCTTGGGATCTTGAAGCATGTAAAACAATTTCTTGATTCAGACTTGCGCATAAAATGATAATCAAGGTAAAGATACGATTGAGATTGCGTTTGTGGTTATGTTGGTCGGTTTGATATTGATCAGACTTGTATTTTGATGGTGATGAGATCTGTTTTTTTTGTGCGTTCATGTGAGAGAAAAGTGATGGGGGCAGACACATTGTGTGTCTGATTTTGGGTTAGGTCATTATGGAATGTGTGAAATGTTTATATATTAACGGGTGTATGAGGGATCAGGTATTTGATTTCTTCTTGGGCCTAAATGATATATCAAACGTAACTTTGATTGGTCCAGGTTCTAGGCAAGCGTTTGATGGGCTGAAATGAAATGATGTTGTATTGGATCCGAAATTAATTTTTTGACATGGTCTTAAGGCTATATTCAAGAGATAATGGATACATTGGTATGTTGGTATTATAATTTTCACGGGGATACATTTTTGACAAGATCGGGATATCATTATCAAAGTTCATTTTTAACCGTTAATGAAGGCTATTTTTGGGCATTTAACCGCAAGATGTGTCTACGGCGTGAATTCAATATTATTTATTTGAGGTTGAAGTGGGATATCACGGGTGCGTGTACTTAGTATCTGAAGATATCGGGGTTGGTTGGATGCATGATTCTTCGAGATCCTTGTTCGAGCTTTAACTGTTACGAAAGACAAAGACTTGAGTTATCTAGTTGAACCTGATGTAAGGAGTTACGTTGTTGTGCTCACAGCTTATAACTATCACTTCTAAGGAGTTACGTTGTTGTGCTCAAGTGTCACACTAAGGTGTGGATAATTTGAGAAACTTTAAGTTTACCTTTTTTCGATGGAGTTAAGAAAAAGGGTTCTTCGTCTAACAATTGTGCAAGTTTAAGTCACAGGTTCGGGTTATACTACTTTAGTCTCAAGTTCGTCATATTGGATTTTCTCCATCAGTAGTCACTACAAAAAGCCGTCAGAATAATAATGGGGTCGGTAAAGAGTTAGCTGAGAAGAGTATACATGAGTAGAGAAGTTTTATGAGCAATTGATTCTCACAAGATATTTATGGTACTTCACACTTGTTCGATTAATTGAACATACATGGTTTCGATGTCTCCAATTTCATCATCAACATACGTGGTGTATGATTCTGATTCGTTGAAAACATCGGGGGGAAGAGAGTATAGGTGTTCCTTGCTTCTTTGATGTTTTTGGATTTTTTTTCGAAAACCCGTTTCCTTTCATGAATTTCTTCAATCAGGGGGAAGAAATGAGACGATTTGTGGTTCAAACGTCTCACTTTGGTGTATCGTCTCACTTTCACAGAGTTATCGTGTGTGAAGTTACCTAAATAGGATGTTATGATGCCTCATACACGGTCATTTTATCGAGTAATTGCAGATTCACATGTAACTATTATTCCGATAGACCGCAACATTCAGGGGGAAGTCGTTTCATTTCGTCTTTCGTGGTTTGTTTGGTGTGAAGCATCTACATATGTGAGAAGATCTAGTTGATTTCTTGCATGTTACCCCCGAACGGATTTTCCGTAATAAGTCAGATTTACCTTGTGTGGTTTACTGCTCATCTACAAATTCCGCTGCGTACTGAAAACGTCAAAAGTTAGAGGAAATGTTCACTACATCAAAGTTTCGAATCTGCTGAAGACGGTTGTCAGTTTGGGGGGAAGCTGATTCAGAAACTTCGCCAAAAAGGAGTGTACGGAGAAGCTGCTAAAGACACGCGGCATGAATTGGGGGGAAGTTAATCCAATTCTTTCATATTACATCATTCGCCTACAAGTGAAGAAGACAGTTCTCAAGTCGAGGTACAAGAAGAAGACAAAGAGCGTAAACTGTCATCATCCTCTGCATTTGAAGAGCTTATGAAGACCTTTCTTTATTTTTTTTCTATATCTGTAGAAAATGTTGTAAGTAATCCCTTATGTCGTCCCATTGGGGGAAGATTGTTGGAATCGCTCCTAACTCGTAAATGGAACGACATTGACGGGATTACAATTTCTATCTTTGTTACCTTAAACACATGGGTTGGTTATGTCAATTACCCATAGTTGTATGTGTTTGGGTATATAAACCCCTCCATACTTCCATGGAGGGGTGAGTCTCATTTGTGTAATTCACCTTTCCTTATCAATAAACACATAGTTTCTCCCTTCTCTCTCTAGCTTTCTCTCTCTAACTTGAAGATGGGTTTCTTCCATCTTCCCCGACCTCCCGAATCACCATATCATCCATAGAAACGATCCTCACATTGGTATCAGAGCAAGGTCGGTTTGTTATTATTGGTTGATTTTTGGTGATTTTATCTTGTCAAAATCTTGTATAAAAAATCTGTTTTTAACAAAGATGCTAGCTTTTAACATTTTTTTGGTGTTAACAGTTTTTTATACAAGTTATATGTATTTTTCTGGTCAAAAAGAGTATTGGTTAACTGCAATGAAAAAGGTCTTAAACTGTTTTACAAACAACAGATTTATTCATTTTCGTTTCACTCGTATTTTTTGTTGTCCAAATATTCGTGAAAGTTTCTTGTGGTCAACAACTGGTCATATTCAAGTGGTCAAACGGGGCAAAATGAAGAGTTTTCTTACCAACTTTCTGGGTTACAATGAAACTGGTCTGAATCTGGTCGGAAAAAGCATGCCGGAAAAGTCAACAAAGGGTCAAAACCCTATTTTTACGCATAAGACCTCATCTTCAGATCGGTTACGAGTAACTGTGAAGTTACTCGTAAGAATGTATGTTTACGCATAAGCCTACGCGTAAGCTTTAAGCTTATGAGTAAGCTTACTCGTAAAACCCTCTTTACGCTTAACCTTGCTTAGGCGTAGCCAGGTTTACGCATAAGGGACTCAAGCTTTACGCGTAAGAACTGTGTTACGCATAAGCTCAAAAGAAATAAGATGAAGTAGAAGAACCTTACGCGTACACAGATTATGACCATAATCACAAACCAAAATACCTAACAACTCACTCAACCTCAGTTTCAACACCATCATTGGTCAAGTAACTTCATGACTCCAGTTTCATTATCAACAAAAATAAAAGAAACTGAAAACAAATGACAATCTATAACTCTTCATCATCACAACCTCAATCAAACAATACCCTCCCTATATAAATCTCATTCGAATTTGAAACAAAAACATTATGATCTCAGTTTGGTTATTTCGTATCTCATATGAGATTGTTCAGAACATTTAAGACTTTCACAAAACGAAATTAAACCAATTCATCACTGATCAATTTGAAGCAATATATTATCTATTTATTGCGTTTCAAGCTTAAACAAGAAACATAATGAATAGGTAAAGAATCTCAGTTTCGTTTCTTTCATGAGCTTCAATTGTCCATAGATCTCAATGATCCATCATACGAAAAACGAAACCATCACTGATTCTAGCTTTGTGATATTATCCGATTATAAAGAAATGTGAATAACAATTATGTTACTTCATTTCTTTGAATCGTTTAAATGAACAACAAAATGATACCTTACCCGAGACCCTGAGGATCTTGAAGCCGAAATGAAAAGAAAAACATTTGAAGGATTTGTTGTCTTATTGGTGCTCGTTTTCTGAGATGAAACCATCAAATGGTTTGTTAGGGTATTTATTTATGTTGTTCCAGATTGTTAGTGAATTGGAGAAGATTATGGTTGCGTTTTTTTTTCTCATTTGATGAGAGGATGAGATGGGGGCGGTCATTGTGTCTGATTAGGGTTTGGTGTGATGAGGGCAGTTAAATGTGATTAGGGTTGTTACTTATCACTACTTTATACTCATATGATTTAAGGGTTAGTTTTGGATATGGACCGGGCTGTGATGGACTGGATGGGGTATGTGTATTTCATTTTTGGGCCCAATTACACTTATTGATCGGGCTTAATGTTTCTCTCATACGTCAATGGACTTGGGATCCAAAATTACTTAACAAAAACGTCGATTTAATTTTTGGTATAAGTTGTGGTAAAGAGATTGGTATTTTGGTTCACATGAATTTTCACGGGGATACGTTTTTGACAAGATCGGGAAAAACCTTTATCATAGTTCGTTTAAACCTTTAACGAAGGCTAGTTTTGAGCGTTTAACCGCAAGATGTGACTACGGCGTTAATTCTCTATCATTTATTTGAGATTGAAGTGGATATCACGGGTGCGTGTACTTAGTATCTGAAGATATCGGGGTTGGTTGGATGCATGATTCTTCGAGATCCTTGTTCGAACTTTTAAGCGTCACGAATGACAAAGACTTGAGTTGTCTAGTTGAACCTGATGTAAGGAGTTACGTTGTTGTGCTCACAACTTATAACTATCACTTTTAAGGAGTTACGTTGTTGTGCTCAAGTGTCACACTAAGGTGTGGATAATTTGAGAAACTTTAAGTTTACCTTTTTTCGATGGAGTTAAGAAAAAGGGTTCTTCGTCTGACAATAGTGCAAGTTTAAGTCACAAGTTCAGGTTATACTACTTTCAGTCTCAAGTTCGTCATATTGGGTTTTCTCCATCAGTAGTCACTACAAAAAGCCGTCAGAATGATAATGGGGTCGGTAAAGAGTTAGCTGAGAAGAGTATACATGAGTAGAGAAGTTTTTATCAACAATTGATTCTCGCGAGATATTTATGGTACTTCACACTTGTTCGATTAATTGAACATACATGGTTTCGATGTCTCCAATTTCATCATCAACATACGTGGTGTATGATTCTGATTCGTTGAAAACATCGGGGGGAAGAGAGTATAGGTGTTCCTTGCTTCTTTGATGTTTTTGGATTTTTTTTCGAAAACCCGTTTCCTTTCATGAATTTCTTCAATCAGGGGAAAGAAATGAGATGATATGTGGTCTAAACGTCTTACTTTGGTGTTATCGTCTCACTTTCACAGAGTTATCGTGCGTGAAGTTACCTAAATATGATGTTGTGATGCCTCACACACGGTCATTTTATCGAGTAATTGCAGATTCACTGGTAACTACTATTCCGATAGACCGCAACATTCAGGGGGAAGTCGTTTCATTTCGTCTTTCGTGGTCTGTTTGGTGTGAAGCATCTACATATGTGAGAAGATCTTGTTGATTTCTTGCATGTTACCCCCGAACGGATTTTCCGCAACAAGTCAGATTTACCTTGTGTGGTTTACTGCTCATCTACAAATTCCGCTGCGTACTGAAAACTTCAAAAGTTAGAGGAAATGTTCACTACATCAAAGTTTCAAATCTGCTGAAGACAGTTGTCAGTTTGGGGGGAAGCTGATTCAGAAACTTCGCCAAAAAGGAGTGTACGGAGAAGCTGCTAAAGACATGCAGCATGAATTGGGGGGAAGTTAATCCAATTTATGCATATTACATCATTTGCCTACAAGTGAAGAAAACGGTTCTCAAGTCAAGGTACCAGAAGAAGACAAAGAGCGTAACCTTTCATCATCCTCAGCACTTGAAGAGCTTATGAAGACCTTTCTTTATTTGTTTTCTATATTTGTAGTAAATGTTGTAAGTAATCCCTTATGTCGTCCCATTGGGGGAAGATTGTTGGAATCGCTCCTAACTCGTAAATGGAACGACATTGACGGGATTACTATTTCTATCCTTGCTTCTTTGATGTTTTTGGATTTTTTTTTGTTTTATTAATGAAAGGGAAAGTTACACTAATGAGGCTCACCCCTCCATGGAAGTATGGAGGGGTTTATATACCCAAACACATACATCTATGGGTAATTGACATAACAAGCCCATGTGTTTGAGGTAACAAAGATAGAAATAGTAATCTCGTCAATGTCGTTCCATTTACGAGTTAGGAGCGATTCCAACAATCTACATACTCCTCCTCGATCTCATGCTCCTCATCATCATTATCTACAGAGGGGGAGTCCATGAGTCGGTGTCTCTGTGTAGGTGAATCTTGAGGTGGTACAGAAGAGGATGTAGGTCTTCTAAGACATGGTGATGCTGGTGGTGATGACAGAAGAGAGTGGGCTGCTAGGTGAATAGGTGATGATGGTGGTCGTACAGACATACGAGCAGTACTACGAGCAAGTCTAGGAGTCTGGGCTCGTGCTAAGACCTGATATAATGTGAGCTGCCTAGATGAGCTAGGGCGATCAGATGATGATGAAGTGGAACTAAAGTGTCGGGCAATCACATAGGGATCAATCTCCGCAACAGTCATCAGAGTCAATGCTGGGGAAGTAGCAACAGCAAGGATGTCCTCAGACACATCATAAGCTAGTGAAGGCATGGTCTGTGACAAAGGCATAGGGTAGGTATAAGTGTTCAAAAATGACTAGTTCTAATAAGCTCATCAACTCAACCAAAACATATATTACATAATGAAAGCTTTAAAATAAAGGTACCGCATTACTCAAAATATGCCTTTAAACAAAACACATAAGTTCTATTATATCACATAATCCACACATCATGTAATCCCAAATCAAACCAATCATATAATCAAGCTCATAATCTCCCAAAATATAACATCTCAATTATCAATTCACAGTTCATCATATCTCATTAATCAAATCGCAGTTCATACCATACTCAAATAAAGAAGCTTCGGCTTGGCAGGCTGGCATAAGTCGGTCGAGGATCAATTTTTCTAAAAAGTGGTTATAGTTAAGGTTTTATTAAATACCTAGTTCTCTATAACCTTGGCTCTGATACCAATCTGTAACACCCCCAAATCTCGGTATAGCGGAAGACTTAAACAAGTTTTTGGGGCGTTACATGGATTGGTACATCACACAAGTATAGCAAATAAGATAGTCATATTATAACTCAAAAACCAATCCCAAATTTAATTATCCAATACAATCATCCCAAAATAGTTAAATGTAAGGCCTAATATGATTTATAAAATAGGTCCGCATAATATTATCAGAGTTTAAATATGATCCTTCAACCATGCCTCATTGCCAAGCTTCCACAGAACAAGCATTCCAAACATCACTTAGATACATGAGAAAAACATGCTAAAGGTCAGCTAACGCTGGTGAGTTCATAGGTTTAAGTTCAAATTCAATAGTGGACCTGTAGGAGTTTATTTGCTATGCGAGACCTAAGATAGATACACAATATCACACCAATCACATACCAATATCACAATCAACAACACCATCAATAACATATCCGACGTCATAGTAGGGCCCTAAGCAACACTAGCCAACGCAGTTGTAGCAAGGTCTAGAACAAATGCTACCCTGGAATAGGTCGAGGTAGAAGTCTATTCTTAGCTAGGCAAGTGTTATAGCAATTATGATTGCTACCCTAGACTAAGGCAACATCTACCACATATCTATCTAAACAGTCAATCACATAAGAAAATCAAAAGTTTAAAAGGTCCAAAAGAGTAGCATGATTTCTCACCCCAGTTAGTTAAAACAAGATAAAAATGGGGCTATGAAACTCACCTCAAGAAAGCAAGGCACAAACAAACACTAGCAACAAAGATGACAGCTTAACACGGCTCAACAACTACTGACTCGACACAATCTATTAATATAAACCAATTCTTAATATATTTATTTCCAAAATCAATGTTATCTACCCCAATGTATTCCTTTTCTTTATCTCCAAAAATATTTTGTTTCACCGTTTAGACCTAGCGTTTGGTATCGTCGTGTGTGTGTATCGACTCAACATGATATCATGAATGCACTCAAATAACCACAATGTGACTCAATGCAACTGATCTATGCTGAAAACAGTCAAGCTACCTCACACAAGCTAGCCACTTGTGAATGGCTAACCGTAAGAAGCTTAAAACTGCTTAAAACACAAATACAATGAAGTCCTGGAGAATACAATGAATTCCCGGGTCGTTAAGTCCCACGGAGACTCAATGGTGTGTAAACACTTGATCAGACGATAGAATGATCACTAAGGATAGTGATCAGTAAGGGTTTATGATGAATTATTACACTACTGATTGATTAGAATGGAATGGAATACAGAATTGGAAAGCACAACAATCAGATGAAACAAACGTAAAACTTACGATTAAAAACTACGTACACGTACAAAATAAAAAGTGAAATCTAAGAAATAAAAGACCTAAAAATATGAAAATAACATTTTTGGAAACCTAAAAATAAAAGAAAATTATTAGAAAAAGAAAATTATTTTTACAACTATTTAATTAATTATTATTAATTAAAAACTATTTTAACTATTTAAAAATAACCTAAAATAAGAGAAAATATGAAATAAGGCTAGAAAAATAAAATTATGATTCAGAAAAATCTAAAATATTATAAAACTAATTTTAAAATTAAAAATATATTTTTCACACTTTTTATATATTTATTACTAATTAAAAACTATTTAAAATACACTTAAATACTAGAAAATATAAAATAAACCTGGAAAAATAAAATTTTAACTTGGAAAAATCTAAAATATGATAAAACTAATTTTAAAACTGAAAAGATATTTTTTATGCTTTTTGATTATTTATTACTAATTAATTACTATTTTTAACTATTTAAAATTATAATAAATACTAAAAAGATTAGGAAAATTATGAAACTTTTTCTAAAAATACTATATGATGACAGAATACTAAGAAAAATATTAAAACAAGATTTTCTTATTAATAAGATGAAAAGAAAAATGAAAAAGCTAAAAACTATTAAATAAACACTATCACTGATTTTAAATTAAAGTTTTCCTGGATTTTCTTTTTGAAAACTACTTAAATA
>BPTQ01000001.1:194128569-194165292 GCA_019973895.1 Chrysanthemum seticuspe | reverse complement strand
TTAGTCAAATCATTAGTTTTTCGTTTTTAGTGTTTTTATGGTTTATTTATCAACATTTTAGTTTTTAGTATACCTTTACCATAAGTGTCGACCTCGTCCCACTTAAAACCTACCGGAACCCTATTTATTTGGTATTTTTGTGATTTTTGCTTTTTGATTACTAAACTGATTTTTAAAGTAACTAATAGCTTTAATAAGCTATATAGGTGCTTATATGGCTTATTCAGTCCAAAATAACATCTATTTACAACATTTGATCACTTTGAGATTTTTGAACATGAAAACTTTGCATAAACTGAAAACAAGTCTTAAAGCTGAAATTTATGGTTACAAAAGATTTCTTATACACTGAATACTTGAAATACAAAGCTTGGAAACTAAAACATACACTGAAATTCAAAGTTAAACTAAAACGACATGAAAAATTAAAGATTACACTAGATGATTTTGATACATTGCTTCCCCTCCTCTTTTATAGACTTTTATGACTTCTATGTTGTCTTCTGAATGTTTCCCACCATATCTGAGCCATTGGATCATTGAAATGCATCAAAACCGTCCAAGTGGATTTTGGCGCCATTTTCTTCATAGCAGGTTTTGATATTAATTGGGGTGGGTTTGAGTCAATTAAGAGTTTTTGGTGTTAGTGGAGGTGGAGGGGACAAGGTAAGGTGAGGGGTGGAGAAAATCATGGAAAACCATGACTGGTTTTGGGATTACAGGAAGGGAGAGGGAGGTGAACAGTGTTGGCGGTTTTTCTGCCTGTTTGACTTTCGTTGACCGGGGGTTAATATTACGGGGGTCAAGGGTCAAGCCAAAGGTTCATGGCTCAAAAAGGGGGGGGGGGGGGTCAAGGTGTTGGGCTAAGGTTGGGCCAGCTGGTTGGATTGGTTTTGGGCTTGATATATATGTGTCCGTTTGGTTTAGTAGTATACAAGGACCAAAATTGCAATTTATCCAAACCTCAAGGACTGAGAATGACACTTTTCCAAACTTATCACAAGGACCAAACTTGACAAACATTGATATTACAAGGACCCTTTTTGCATAAAATTCCATTTTAATACATCCAAGGACTATTTTTGCAATATTTCAAACTTTAGGGACCTTTTCCGCCATTTGACCAAAAACTCATTCAAGGACCATTTTTAACAACTTAGAATATTTCAGGGACCTTGAATGAAAAAACTTCACATTTTTTAATTCCAGGGACTAGATTTGACAATTTTTAAAACTTGGGGGACTAAAACTGCCAATTTTGCAAACTTGAATCATTTTTCATCTGATTTTGATCTTTTTGCATTTAAAACACATAAAACACTGATTTGTGATATTTTGATCATTTTGATGTGTTTCTGAGTGTTTTCAGATGTTTTTGTAGTCTAGACAGTATAAAAATAATGAGTATTTAGACACTCATCAATCCCTCACACTGAGATATTGCTAGTCCCTAGCAATGATTTAGATCTTTAATGGATTTTAAAAACTCTTTACCAAAAGCCATCACTTCTGGAGTAGCCAAATGTTTCAGTTCAAGTAAGAACTATGGTACACTGATAACCATCTGATTTATTGGCAAATCATAAACCATATAACGGATTTGATGTGTCTTTACCAGAAGCCGTTTGCTCTGGACTAGCCAACTCTTAGATAAATTATCAGAATTATCTTTGGTGAGCTGAATACCAATTATGGATTTTCCACTGCCTTTACCACAAGCCATAACCTTGCGGGCTAGCCAACTCTTCACTTTTTAGGATATGGTGAGTTGAATACCATACAATTTTGGGCAAATTGCAAGCCGTAAACGGATTTGATATATCTTTACCAAGAGCCGTTTGCTCCTGGATTAGCCAATCCTTATGTGTGTTAGACATGGTGGACTGATTACCATTTGTTGAGTAAGTGAAAAAACACTTACTCCAAAAAAAATATATATATATATATATATATTTTGGCCAAAAACGGGGGAATTAGGCGGATAATACATGATAAAATTCGTGAGAATTCCCCCCCACACTTAGAAATGAATATTGCCCTCAATATTCAAAGTACAGGCGGTTATGCCGAAACTGAGAACGTAAAAGGGAAATACTACGGCCTTTTTTTTTTTTTTTTTTTTTTTTTTTTTTTTTTTTTTTTTAGAGATATATATATATATATATATATATATATATATATATATATATATATATATATATATATATATATATATATATATATATATATATATATATATATATATATATATATATATATATAACATGTGGGGCATCACCCCCACACTAAGGTGGTAGAAAGGGGTAAGAAGTCAGAAATATGGGTGAAAACCCATATGGTGTGTGCTACTGTTTTTGATTTCCGAGTCGCTAGCTTGACTCGACCCCGCATTAATTTGTTCATGGGGAAAGTAACGTGGAAAACCAATCTCAATCGGAATTTCATTCACAGTGTTAATAAACACATGAACATCAGAAAGTTCCACTCCGACGAGATACAACCGGTATTGTTAATAGTAGAAACTATAAAGAAAAATACCGGGGTCAAAGATGGTGTCCTCATTCCCAAAAGAGAAAAGGGAAAGAGCAACCACACCATTTGTGAAGAATGGAATAAATATGTTCATTACAATGCATGTCCATTCCTCATTAGAAAGAAGCAAATCACCATTTTTGACACTTTTAAGCTTAAATTTGAAGCTTGTATGGTGATTGTCAAAGGAATTTCCGGGAGGGAGGTTTGGGGACGATTCTTCGTTTAATAAGCTTTCAAGAAAAAGGATGTCCCCCTCTGAATCCAAGTAAGAATCATCAACCCCTGTTGGGATTGACTCATCACTTAGAAAAGCATCGACTTCATTCCAAAAATTATCATCTTCCTCATCCGAAGTGAGAGAAGGAATGGAAAAGTCGGAAACAATTGGATTTGGAGATGAATTGGATGATGGATCTTTTGAAGAGAGTTCAGTTTCACCTACAGAGTTAACAAACTCAATACGATAAACTGATTCCGGAGGTGGGACAAGTGGTGTGCTCTTAGAGCTAGAAATTTCCACCACTTCCGATAAAGTCTCCGATTCTAGATCATCATCATCAAGAATACTCATGACTCCCTTGGTACAACTTTCAAACCATTTGTTTGAACCAGGGTTGATTTTTAGAGTTTGGTGACTCCTCTTAACCGTGAAATTAGAGAGTGTTGCATCGATTCTTTTAGATTTTTGATCGATTGTGGCAACACTATGTTTGTTCAGAGGTTTGGAGTTCTGGTTGATATTAAACGTGAGTTCTTCGTTATCAACCCGTATAGTCAACTCTTCCGCAAATACATCAATCAGAGCACGGCTCGTTCTCAAGAAAGCTCTCCCTAAGATGAGGGGAACTCTAGGATCTGCATCAAAGTCTACTACTACAAAGTCAGTAGGAAAATGAAATTTCCCTACCTTTACCAAGACATCCTCGGCTATCCCAAGTGGACGAGTTATGGTACAGTCCGCTAGCTCGAGAGTCATACAAGTAGGAGTAAGTTCCGGAAGAGAAAGTTTCTTCCATACTGAGAGTGGCATGAGGTTAATGCTAGCGCCAAGATCGGCCAAGACGGAGCATTGAACCATCCCCAAGAAATCACACGGGATTAAAAACCTGCCAGGGTCTTCAAGCTTTTTGGGAAGCTTTTTGAGAAGGACCGCTGAGCATTGCTCATTGAGAGGGGTTTTAGCCATTTCAGATAACTTATCTTTGTTACTCAGTAGGCCTTTAAGTGTGGATGCAAATTTGGGCATTAGAACGAGAGCGTCAACGAAGCTTATATCAAAGTGCAATTCATTGAAAATTTGAAAAATTTTTTCCATTTGCTCTTTGGTTTTGTCTTTGAGCTTCTCATCATGCATTCTTGATGGGTAAGGAAGTTGACTAGACTTTTGAGCCGGGACGGAAGTCATTTTTGGCTCAGAATTTGTCTTAGGAACTTCGGGTTCCGGACTTAAAACTTGGACTACCGAAGGTGGGACGTGTGCGGTACTTCGTGGGCTTGAATAATGCACCTTGTCCGTTGTATCCTTGGTAACTTGACTCATTGCCACAGGTGGAGGGGGCATTGGAGTCGTGGGTCCATTGTGTGTCGGAGGTTCACTTTCTACTACCTTTGGGAGAGAAGAAGAAGAGGTAGTAGGAACAGCAGGTCCAGCATATGAAACACCACTTCTGGTTGTGATCGCCTTTGCATCGCCCCTGGGGTTAGCGATCGTGTTGCTCGGAAGTTTTCCTGAGCCCGAGGGTTGATCATTTAAAGACTTCTTAAGATCAGCAATCTGACTGACCAACAACCTGTTCATTTCATCTTGGGATTTCATGAATTGCTTCAGTAACTCATCAGATGATGGTCCTGGAGGAATAATGGCGGGAGGAGCTGGAGGGATAATTTGAGGCCGTATGTTTTGATTATAGCCAAAATTCCCTTGATTAGGATTCATATTCCCCTGAAATTGATTCCCTCGATTGAAATTGTTTTGATTAAGGTTCCCTTGATGTTGGAAACCTTGATTTGGTGCAGGATAGAAATTACCTTGGTTTTGATAACCTTGGTTCATTCTGGGTTGGTTCTGATTCCGGTTTTGCATGTTATGATTTTGGTTAAAACCGGGTGGTGCCTGATTAGTGTTAGCATGGTAGTGTGGTTCATTTTGAGGACGGTATTGAGTACCTCCTTGCTGTGAACTACCGGCTAGAGCATTGGCTTCAAAAGGACTACCATCGGTGGCAGTACAATTGTAGTAAGCATGAGGACCACCACAAGTAACACAACTCTCGACTTTCTTCACTTCACCATGTGTTGGTGTCTGAGTGAAGGTCACTTTCTTTTGGTTAGCAAGAACCAAAGCCTGAACAATGTCTGTGAGTTTGTCAATCTTAGCATCGGTGTTAGATGTACTCACAGGGGATGAAGAAGAAGAAGGTCCAGCATGAGACTGATATGTCTTTGCTCGGAAAGGGCGGACCTGAGATTTGTTCTCAATGATTTGCAAGGCCTCTTTGGTGGTCTTGCTCAGGAAATTACCTCCCGCGGAGGCATTCAAAGAGTCTTGATTGGTCTGATTCAGACCATTGTAGAAAGTATCCATTTGCATTAACTCGGTAAAACCATGATGCGGACACTTGCGAAGCAACTCTTTGTAACGATCCCATGCCTCCCCGAATGATTCATCAAATCTCTGAGAAAATTTCATTATCTCATTCTTAAGACTTGTGGTTCGGGATGGAGGATAGAACTCGTTAACGAACTTGGTGACTAGATCTTCCCATGTCTCAATAGAACGAGGGGGTTGTTTCTCAAGCCAATTCCGGGCTTGTCCCTCTAGAGAAAATGGGAACAGAAGAAGCTTGATAGCTTCATGTGGGACATTCTTGTACTTGATGGTAGATGCAATCTTGTTAAACCATCGAATGTGTGCATGAGGATCATCCCGCTCAAAACCATAGAATTGGCTTTGGGTTACCAGATTAAGCAACCCGGTTTTGAGCTCAAAAGTGTCAGCCACGATGGCTGGGACAACAATGGCATCTCCGTAACCCTCGATGGGTGCTTGGAGAAGCTCATTCATCGGCTTGTCTTCTGCCATTTCGACAGGAGGTGGTGGTGGTAGACGTTCCTCAGTCACGGCTGAGGGAGCTGAACGTCCTCTACGTCTACGAGGAATCTTTCCAAGTTCTGAAAGCGGACTTGTAGAACTGGAAGAACGAGTGCGCATGCACTATGTATAAAAATCAATTTTCAAAACAAATGAGGCAAAAGGACAAGTGAACTTAACCAATAATCACAAATGAAATGGCTTCTTTGAAAAAGGTACACCAAATCACAAGGACACAAAGGCAAGTTTTAAATCTGTTGTTCGGGAACTTATTATGGTCACACCCCCAGTTAGTAGGTGTACTGCCTTGATTTGCGGTGGTTGATTTTTATGTATATATTAAGTACCACTGAAAAGACGTAGGTAATGATTTGTGCAAAGGGTTTAAAACTTTTGGACAATATTCTTGGTATCGTCTTGTTTAACCAAATCGTACTGTTTTAAGAATCACCTTAAAGACAATACAAGATAGAAAACGCTACGATTGTTTTGTTGTTTTATATTTTTTTGGTGTTTTTAACACTTTAGGAAAAGTGTTAATGAACTTTTTGATTTTCTTATAACTTTACAAAAAAACTTTTTACAAATGGTGGTATATGTGCAAGAATGGGTCTGAAAATGGCTTAACACACGCTAAAGCCTCCCCGGCAGCGGCGCCAAAATTTGATCTATGCTGAAAACAGTCAAGCTACCTCACACAAGCTAGCCACTTGTGAATGGCTAACCGTAAGAAGCTTAAAACTGCTTAAAACACAAATACAATGAAGTCCTGGAGAATACAATGAATTCCCGGGTCGTTAAGTCCCACGGAGACTCAATGGTGTGTAAACACTTGATCAGACGATAGAATGATCACTAAGGATAGTGATCAGTAAGGGTTTATGATGAATTATTACACTACTGATTGATTAGAATGGAATGGAATACAGAATTGGAAAGCACAACAATCAGATGAAACAAACGTAAAACTTACGATTAAAAACTACGTACACGTACAAAATAAAAAGTGAAATCTAAGAAATAAAAGACCTAAAAATATGAAAATAACATTTTTGGAAACCTAAAAATAAAAGAAAATTATTAGAAAAAGAAAATTATTTTTACAACTATTTAATTAATTATTATTAATTAAAAACTATTTTAACTATTTAAAAATAACCTAAAATAAGAGAAAATATGAAATAAGGCTAGAAAAATAAAATTATGATTCAGAAAAATCTAAAATATTATAAAACTAATTTTAAAATTAAAAATATATTTTTCACACTTTTTATATATTTATTACTAATTAAAAACTATTTAAAATACACTTAAATACTAGAAAATATAAAATAAACCTGGAAAAATAAAATTTTAACTTGGAAAAATCTAAAATATGATAAAACTAATTTTAAAACTGAAAAGATATTTTTTATACTTTTTGATTATTTATTACTAATTAATTACTATTTTTAACTATTTAAAATTATAATAAATACTAAAAAGATTAGGAAAATTATGAAACTTTTTCTAAAAATACTATATGATGACAGAATACTAAGAAAAATATTAAAACAAGATTTTCTTATTAATAAGATGAAAAGAAAAATGAAAAAGCTAAAAACTATTAAATAAACACTATCACTGATTTTAAATTAAAGTTTTCCTGGATTTTCTTTTTGAAAACTACTTAAATACTAAAAATATGAAACTTTTATAAAGACAAAAATTTTACAAATCACAAATAAGCAGTTTGAGAAGCTTATTATCCAACAGTTGGTTTAAGAGCTTATTTTGGTGAAATAAGCTTAAACAAACTCACACACTGAAACAAAAGCTAAAATAAGATGAAAATAAGCTAGGGTAACTCAAATGAAGCTAAAAGACACAAACAAGCATACTGAAAAGCCAAAAATAAGCAAATAAGCACTTTGATAAAACTGAGAATGGGACAGATATGGGACAAGGTTGAGGCTAATTGCAGCCCTACCAAACAAGCTAAAAAGTGAAAAACCAAACTTGAGACCTCAAGAGGGCTAGATCAGCTATCCAAAGAACCAAAGATCACAATATTTGAGCAACTAATAAGCTCTGTGCAAGCTTATCAAGTTGGACCACCCAACTGTGCACAGGGCAGTGTTTTCAAACAGGTACCCAAAAGAAACTAGTTAAAAAGCACTTTATAAGCTGATTGAAAGAAAACTAGCATTTTTCTAATTTTGTTTAGCAACTAAACTTTGATATCCCAAAAGCTTTTAAACTAAAACTCAATATTGAACACTCAATGAAATCCCAAAGTTTATTCAAAAACGACCAAATGAGAATTTGACTTTTTGATTTAAACTAAAAGTTTGACCAAAGTGAACTTTGATCTGATTCTATGCACTGAATTAGATGTATTAAGGTATATAGAGACTGATTTGATTAACACTAACAACTTATAAACACAAAATCATGACTATGAATCATCAAATTCCAACAGTAAGTGACAGAGATGAGATTAAATGGAATTTTGACTTTTGATGAAACAAGGACAGGTTTTCTTGACTTGCTTGAGATATTTAGACCAAGTGTGATACAAATCAATAACAAGCAACCATTCAAACAACCTTTTAAGACAGAATAACAAGCTAATCCAAACACCTTTTTATGAGACTGTTTTGATGTTTTTCAAAGCCAAACTCAGATTTAAACCATAAAACTGATGACAGACCTCATATTATCATTAATTAGGACTAATGAAGCATTAAACAACTATACTAATAACAAGAAATTAAGAAATGACAATAATGCAATTTTTAACTGTCAAGATGAGATTTGGCTAGCTACAAATTTAAAAGAACAAACCACTGATTTTATGGGTTAATTATCCTTAACTAAAACTAATTAACACTAAAACACAAAGATTAAAGCTACTAAACACTAAAACAGTGAAATAACAAAATTGAACAAAAAGGCTTACAAAGGTTATCCAACTGAAAACCAAGAACTAGGAACCAAGAACACTCCTATAGGCTTACCACTAAGCCACTAACCCAAGGCCATCCAAAATTCACCCTGCTCCAGCTGTGAATACCATTTCCATATGATTTTTGATTTTACAACTATTTATTTGGTATTTTTGTGATTTTTGCTTTTTGATTACTAAACTGATTTTTAAAGTAACTAATAGCTTTAATAAGCTATATAGGTGCTTATATGGCTTATTCAGTCCAAAATAACATCTATTTACAACATTTGATCACTTTGAGATTTTTGAACATGAAAACTTTGCATAAACTGAAAACAAGTCTTAAAGCTGAAATTTATGGTTACAAAAGATTTCTTATACACTGAATACTTGAAATACAAAGCTTGGAAACTAAAACATACACTGAAATTCAAAGTTAAACTAAAACGACATGAAAAATTAAAGATTACACTAGATGATTTTGATAAATTGCTTCCCCTCCTCTTTTATAGACTTTTATGACTTCTATGTTGTCTTCTGAATGTTTCCCACCATATCTGAGCCATTGGATCATTGAAATGCATCAAAACCGTCCAAGTGGATTTTGGCGCCATTTTCTTCATAGCAGGTTTTGATATTAATTGGGGTGGATTTGAGTCAATTAAGAGTTTTTGGTGTTAGTGGAGGTGGAGGGGACAAGGTAAGGTGAGGGGTGGAGAAAATCATAGAAAACCATGACTGGTTTTGGGATTACAGGAAGGGAGAGGGAGGTGAACAGTGTTGGCGGTTTTTCTGCCTGTTTGACTTTCGTTGACCGGGGGTTAATATTACGGGGGTCAAGGGTCAAGCCAAAGGTTCATGGCTCAAAAAGGGGGGGTCAAGGTGTTGGGCTAAGGTTGGGCCATCTGGTTGGATTGGTTTTGGGCTTGATATATATGTGTCCGTTTGGTTTAGTAGTATACAAGGACCAAAATTGCAATTTATCCAAACCTCAAGGACTGAGAATGACACTATTCCAAACTTATCACAAGGACCAAACTTGACAAACATTGATATTACAAGGACCCTTTTTGCATAAAATTCCATTTTAAAATATCCAAGGACTATTTTTGCAATATTTCAAACTTTAGGGACCTTTTCCGCCATTTGACCAAAAACTCATTCAAGGACCATTTTTAACAACTTAGAATATTTCAGGGACCTTGAATGACAAAACTTCACATTTTTGAATTCCAGGGACTAGATTTGACAATTTTTAAAACTTGGGGGACTAAAACTGCCAATTTTGCAAACTTAAATCATTTTTCATCTGATTTTGATCTTTTTGCATTTAAAACACATAAAACACTGATTTGTGATATTTTGATCATTTTGATGTGTTTCTGAGTATTTTCAGATGTTTTTGTAGTCTAGACAGTATAAAAATGATGAGTATTTAGACACTCATCAGCAACACAATGAGAAGTCTAAGCAATAAGCTCCATAGTCCAATAAGTTTCAAAATAAATAGTTAGACCTTATCGAATTAGTCAACTCGATAAACTCAATCATTTATTCGTGTCGCATATTATCCCATAAACCGGTCGCATTCTAACGAGTCATAAGGATAATTCACCTATTAATAACGTTATCCTACATACCTAGCGGGCTCTTATTAGATTCGTCAACCTAATAAGTCCGCTATCCACGTGGATCGACGCTATTAATGTTAGGTCATCCGTAACTCATGCACGAGACGTAAATAGAATTAAATACTTGAAAATAGTATTAAATGCTCATAAATGGCACATTTCGATAAACGTGTACTCGAAACATTAAATACTCATTAATTAGAAAACCTTTCCATTTTTAATTGTTAATCCCCATTTTTAAAATAGTGAATAACTAGACAAGTCTTGTTATCGAGGGTTTTGGTATAAAAACCGTTTATTATTTATGTTTCTTAGTTTTATTAACATGTTTTTATATATATATATATATATATTACGTCAATGTCAATATAAGTTTCAAATCGATATTCGTTTCGAGTCCACAAGCACGAGTCATGATTTCTCGGCTTTTAATCAATCTATAGTCCAATACATACTAAAAGTCCATGTTACGGCGTTGGCGGAGTCAACTATGACTAAAAAGTCAAAGTAACACCGACGTTGCTCAAAGTTGTCAGTTTATAATATAAGTCCAAGTAAATAATCACAATAGCGCAAATCAATCTCCAATCAACCCATATCAATCTCGTCATCCAAACAAACTACCAAACATACCCGTAACCAATGTTATGACCCTAATGGTCATGACACGGTCCCGGTTAAGATCACGTGAACCAAACAAGCTCTAGAAGCTTTTCGGCTCCACGCGTCTCTTCCAAACACCAACATCAACTACCAACAAGATACCACAACAAGTCGACCCGGACCCTTGGTTCATATGGGTCACGTACACCTACCCTGAGCCATGTACGAGTCCATAGTGGCTCGTACGCCTCACCAATCCCATCCAAACGCTCCCAAATGGCTTCTACAACAACCAAACACAACAAACAACCTCCAAACAATATCCAATCATCAAACCCATCAACTAATCATGACCAATAACAAGAAACTATGAATAAAATGCAAAAAAACAATAAAATGACACAACACACGATACCAAATCACTAGTTACATGTTTTATTAGTTATAAATTAGTTTTAGACCCATGTTTCATCAAAAACCCACCATGGTCGAGCCAAATAAGGCCTATACGAGGCTTATCATGGCTCAAACGAGCCTTACCCATGTTCTTTTTACCTTTTCTAAACCCGATCTACAAAGTTACTTGAAAACCCTAGAATCACGAATAGTTTTTGCAAGATTTGGAGGTGTTAATGAAGGCTTCTATAGGCGTTCCATATATGGATGGAAAGAGTAAATAAATATCTATCAAATTGTGGTGGTGGTGGGTGGTCACGCGCCAGTGGGTGGCCGGAATTTAGCCGGACAGTGGCGGCGGCGATGGTGGTTTAGGGTTAGGGTTTTTAGAGAGAGAGATTAGAGAGAGAAAGTTGGTTTGTGTGTGTTTTTAGTGAGAGAAATAAAAGAGTGAAATGAGAGGTGGGGAGGGTATTTATAGGTGGGATTAGGGAGTTTAAAAAAAATAAAAATAGGAGGAGGGGGTGGCCGGTTAGAGGAAAAAAGAGGGGCCAAACCCGTAATTTTTCATAAACTATTCCGTTTACCCTCTCCCGAGCTCATATATTTTCCTACAAGTGTCCCTCGACGTTCCTTCGACTTTCTATTGCTTTTATTTATGTTTTTCCATGAGTTTTGACTATTTATTTGTCAAGTTTTGAGTTTCGGTTTAAAATTTACGTTATTTCTCGTTATAGGATTTTATTGTGCCGAATCTCATAGTGCTTAACGAAAAGAGCTAAAACTCATACGATAATAAAATAAATCATAAAAACCAATAATCGATATCAAAACAAGTCATAGCCAATCAAAATAGTTCTAAAGGAAAATACCCGGTTTAACTTAGTGTAATAAGGTTACCTAAAATGGGCTCCCTAATTGCTAGTTGTCACAACATCCCATAAAGGTACAAACACCACTTGTACTCTTTCGGTCAACATAATCACCTGCATGGTCAGAATCCGCATATACAATAGTTTCTACCCCCGTTCCCTTGGGATACCATAATCTCAATTGAGTCGTACCCTTAATGTATCTAAATATTCTTTTGACCGCTTCTAGATGTGATGTTTTAGGGTCTTCTTAAAACCTAACACATAGACAAACACTAAACATAATATTCGGCCGATTAGCCGTAAGATAGAGAAGACTACTAATCATGCCTCGGTATTTTGTGTTATCAACAGATTCACCGTCTTCATCTTTTGTAAGTTTAGTATCGGATGACATTGGTGTTCTTATGGGTTTTGACTCTTCTAAACCAAATTTCTTTAACATTTCTTTTTTGTATTTGAATTCATTAAAGAAGATACCATCTTCTAGTTGTTTGATTTGTAGACCAAGAAAGAAACTTAGTTCTCCCATCATACTCATTTCAAACTCATCATGCATGATTTTTGAGAAATCATCACACATGTCTTGACAAGTCGATCCGAATATAATATCATCCACGTATATTTGAACAATAATTATATATTATCATTTTTTTAGTGAAAAGTGTATTATCAACTAACCCCATGGTGTAGTTGTTTTTGATTAAAAATTATTTGAGTCTATCATACCAAGCTTTTGAAGCTTGTTTAAGACCGTAAAGAGCTTTCTTTAGTTTATACACGTGTTTAGGTTTTTCGAAATCGATAAAGCCCGGAGGTTGAGCTACATAGACTTCTTCATTAATAAGACCATTTAGAAAAGCACTTTTAACATCCATTTGAAAAAGCTTAAGATCATTAGCACAAGCATAAGCAAGAAGTATTCTTATAGACTCTAATCTAGCCACGGGAGCATAGGTCTCATCAAAGTCTAGGCCTTCTTGTTGATTATACGGTTGGGAAATGAGTCTAGCTTTGCTTCTAGACACTACACCGTTTGCATCTAACTTGTTTTTATATATCCATTTAGTTCCAATTATGGTTTGGTTATTAGGTGGAGGGACAAGTGTCCAAAAATCGTTAGAAACAAATTGATTTAACTCTTCTTGCATAGCCATTACCCAAATTTCATCTTTTATGGCTTCTTGTGTATTTTTAGGTTCTATGGTTGAGACAAAACAAAATAAGCTACTTTGGTTTTGGACTTGAGATCTTAAGGTTCTTTCATTTAACTTTCCTATGACCTTATCTACAGGATGATCTTTAGACACTTTAATATTGATGATTTCATTATTTAATGGTTCATCTTCTTTTCTTTTTTTTTTTAATATTTTACTTGATTTATATGGCTTCACTTTCGATTATCTCGTCATCGACAAGAGGTTGGGTAGGTTTAGGTGGACTTTCATCAAATTTTATGTTTAATGACTCTTCACCCTTCATTGTTTCTTTATTTAATATAACGTAAGCTTTACTATTAGGAGAATAACCTAAGAAGACACATTCGGTTGATTTAGGATCAAATTTAGTTAGGTAATCTTTAGTGTTAAGTAAGAAACATTTGCTACCAAAGACTCTATGATGGATCTAAACACACACCTTGTGTTAGTGATATTTTGAGTTATATTAATAAGCACGCGGAATATACTTATTAATACTTAGAAGATGGTTTATATGATGTAATGTAAGTGAACAGTTTAACACAAAGCTTCAATATTATTAAGAAATAATATGAGTGATCTTGCTTATCACTAGGGTTATTCCTTGAAGCTTATATGAATAATACGTGAGTATTTCGTACTCTAAACAATGACCTAGGATCTCCTTTTATAGCACAAAGAGTCCTTTACAAGATAAGTATAATCCTAACAATATAGAATATACACAAGATCTTTTCTATACTTATCAATATACGAATACATAACAATTATCCTAATAGCAGTGGTAATAATGTACTGGCAGTGGTAATGAGTTTCCACTGCTAGTGTAATCTTTAGCAGTGTTAACCACAAGCGTATCAGTAGTAACTGTTAGCTTTATTCCCAACAATCCTCCCCTAAACTTATGATTTCTCTGCAAATCAATAAGTTTCTTCAATCTGCATCTTCAGTAAGGATTTGGGGAATTCTTTCAAACACTTCTCTTTTTCTTTAAATCCTGAATAGCTCTTGAACATTGATCTTGAAGCCTAAGTAACAATGCTCTAAACTTCTTATTATCCTTATGAACTCTTATTGTTGTACACAGCATCACAGTGAGAGTTCCAACTCTGAGTGGGTATTCTTTCTCAGCAAACATGAATGCATCCACTCCATCTGTTGTAGAAACATGATGAAATTCACATAAATCATAGTAAGTCCATTTAGTACCAAGACATGAACATGCAAATTTCCAGAAATCATCATTAGCATCTGGTTCATAGAGCCTTCTTAGATTAACCCATAACTGCATATCCTTCCTATCTTTAAGATCTTCAACATCAAACCTTTCTTGAACTAATCTCCACAATGTATCAAGATCATCTCTGTCACATGCTTTGATGAGTTCTTCAAACTGAATAAATGATGAAGTTTCACCACCTAGCCTTGTAATCTTCCATGTTGGAGCAAAATTGCTAGCAATGTATACTTCCTAATCAATAATAGGATGTCTGACTTGCAGTGGTTCAGGATAAAAATCTTCTTCTTCAATCAGGATCATTCCAGTCATCTGTTCTTCAGTGAATTTCTCAGCTTGAACTTCGTGTTCTTCAACAAGTTTTGTCTTCTTAAATGTTTGAGATTCACTTTCTTTGGCCTTTCTCTTCAGATTAGGATACCTTCTTTCTTCTTCTTCAGAGATCATTGGAATAAAATCTTGGTCTTGCCTTTTAACTCTGTAGTAGATACCTTCAACTTTATTATCAGGCATTCCTTTGAACTGATGTCTTTTCCAGCCACCAACACTGCAACAATAATCTTTCATCATTGAAATCACCTGTGCCTTGGTTGGTTGTCTTGGTTTCTTTTGACCCTTCTTGACTGAAACAATAGCATCTTGAAGTGCTTGATTATTCTTCATCTGAATGAAATCCTTTAACTGAGCAGTTCTTTTTTCTTCAGTTAAAGTCTTATCTGAAACTAGGTCAATTGCCTTCTTCTTGACTACTGGATCATTAGCAATCAAGAATTCAATCTCTTCTTCTGAAGGTGCATAGCTGGAATCTAGAGTCTTTTCTCTGAATATTGTAGGTGGAACAGTGGAAACTGGATTTACATCCATTGGATCAGTGGTGTCCATTCTGCCCAGCCTTTTAGCCTCCATGAAGTCTGCAATCTCTATCTCCTCCAGTCTTTTCTTATTAGCAACTTGTTCTTCATTGATCTTTCTAGAAACCTCTACATCATGAGCAATTTGAGCTTTTTCTTTCTTTGAAATCTTCCTTCTTGTTTGATCTTTGCTCTGCATAACTTCTTTACTTTTTGTCTTCTTGATTTCTTCCTCTGCAGTGGTAATAGCTTGATCAGAAGTGGTAACTTCTTCTGCGGTGGGAATGAAATCAGTGGTTGCAGTACTGAAAATTTCTTGCTCTAGTTGATGTTGATGAACTTCTTGAGTATCAGCTTCCTCAGTACCTTTACTTGAAACACCTTCATCTCCAAAGTCAATTCTCCTCCCCTTGGTTTCAGCATCTGTTTTCCTCCCCTATTTGGGAGAATTTCCCAAATCTTTATTGAGATCCTCTGAATCACCATCATCAGGTGAGGATGGAGATCATATCACAATCTTTGTAGTTTTTCTCTTCTGTTTCAGCCCCTGCAACTCTTCCTTCAAGGTCTGAATCTCCTATTTCAAATGTGTAATATCCTTGGTATGTTGCTTCTTTACTTGCGCCAAGTCTTGTTCCAGAGATTCAACCTGCTTAGCTAATTTGGTACAAAGTTCCATCAAATCCATAGGTTGCTCACTGCCCTCAACACCTCCAACTATGTGACCTGTTGGGAGAGGTGAATCATAGGGCATTGGCTCAGATTCCTCCCTAGTTGGACTAGAGTGAAGCCTGGAACCACCACTGATTGTGCCTAAACCAAAAGGATCGGGGACATGCTGTGTTGTAATGGGAGGATTTGGCTGTTTATGCCTCCTCTCATAGGTGTGAGAAACTGGTGGAGTGTAATCAATGTTTGGAACAATGATTATGGGTGAGTTTTGTACCTGTGAAATCTTTGCAAGCATTTGAGGAAAAAGAGGTGTAATAATCCTATTGCCATCTTTGTTCATGTTTTGAAAAACTTTAGGCTTAAGGCAACGGATTTTATAAACTCTTGTATGGGGTTGCAGTTGAAATTCATTTAACACTGCTTGCACAAACCTTGGATACATCAAAATTTTTGTTGAACTCCTTACATTGCCTTTCATACTTGTATAAATATATTTTGACCAATTAAAAATCTTATCAGTAGCTATTAAAAATCTCCAATGAGGTTTTCTTAGGACTTATAAGAGGTTTTCTTAGGACTTAGGCAATGTAACAGAGTATGTATTAAAAATCTCCAATGAGGACAAAAACCACTCTTTTTGAAAGTAGCCTTTTTGTCAGTGGTATCATACCCCATGGATGCATGATGTTCATGAATTTCTGGCATAGGTAATGTGATGATATCATTGAGATCATCCAATTGGAAAATTCTCCTCAAGGATGCCTCAGTAACATCAATAGTTACCTCGTCCACAGTGGCTCTAAGAGCATCCACTGTTTCATGTGTATCTCTATTTTCAATGGTTATGGACTGAACAGAAGTCCAAAACTGTTTGATTTGAGAGATATAGATTGTGGGATTAAGAAGTAAAGCATACCTCACATGAGTAGTATTTAGAAAGTCCACAATCTGATGAAAAACAGGGCCACTCTTCTCGTTTGACTTTTCCAAGTAGGCCACTTGGTTGTGCTCATCTGCAAAAGTGATAGGTGCCATAGAATCTTTTGATGAAAAATATATTGTGTCAGTATGAATTGTATAAAGAACTCGCCAATTGAGAGAGAAATATATATAGTGGTAGGGTTTAAGAGTTTTGCGCAAGAAAGATTATCTAAGGAAAAGATTTATCTTTAGAGGATAAATAGGAATATAGAAAGTAGATAATCTTCTAAAAATTTACCCTATATATATATATGAAAAGCAATTAACGCTCAACGGCTAGTAAAAATTTTGTTACTGACACAACAGTTGTAATGGCTAGATCAACAGTGGTAAAAATAACACTGTCAGTGGAAACTGTGAACTAGCAGTGGTAATTTTTCACAAAGATTTTCAAAGAGCAGTGGTAAAGAAAAACATATGAAAATTGGACTGCTCTTTATCATAGTTTTTAGCAAACTACCAGCTATCAACGGATTTGATATGTCTTTACCATGAGCCGTTTGCTATGGACTAGCCAACTCTTGATCATAAAGAATATGGTGAGTTGATAACCATATAGTTTTTGGTAAACTATCAACCATAAACGGATTTGTCAAGTCTTTACCAGTAGCGGTTTGCTCTGGACTAGTTGATTTTTATGTGGATTAGACATGGTGAATCAATAACCATTTTTTGTGTGTCTCAGATACACACCTTATATGATCAACTCCCATCTTTGCTGCATAAAGGTTAAACAAAAATACAAGCAAATATATACAAACTTATACAACAATTTTAGTACCCAAAAACTTCTTCTCAACACCAAAGACCATTAGACACAAAAAGTTTATGGATTTAGCATTCCAATACCTGTTACCAAGTACTAAAATCTACCCACATCAAGTCCTTTTGTTAATAAATCAGCATAGTTGTCATCAGTATGAATTTTGACAACTTGGATTAGCTTTTTCTCATAACAATCTCTTATAAAATGGTGTCTAATTTCAATATGTTTAGTCTTTGTGTGTTGAACTGGATTCTTAATAATGCAAATGGTACTGCTATTGTCAATATGGATGATGATATTCATGAAATTGTACCCATAGTCCACAAGTTGATTCTGAAGCCATAGAACTTGAGCACATCAACTTGCAGCAGCCACATACTCTGCCTCAGTTGATGAATTTGCCACCATTGTTTGTTTCTTGCACTGCCATGACACCAATCTATTTCCAAGAAATTGGCATCCACCTATAGTAGATTTTCTATCCAAACTAGCACCAACATAATCACTATCTGAGTAAGTAACCAGTTCTAGAGGTGATTCTCTAGGGTATCATAATCCCAAATGGGGAAATGCTTTAAGATATCTAAAAATCTTCTTCACAGCAGTCAAGTGTGAGAATCTGGGAGTGACCTGAAACCTTGCACAAGCACATACTGCAAACATAATATTTGGTCTAGATGATGTAAGATACATCAAAGAACCAATCATAGATATGTACATGTGCACATCAACTGCTTCACCACTACTTTCCTTCAAGAGTTGATGTGTAGTCTTGTCTGCAGGGGTGCTGGATGACTTTGCATCAAAGAACTTGAACTTCCTTAGTATCTCAGCCACATATTTATCTTAATTGATGAAAATACCATCTGGCCTTTGTTGTACTTGAAGTCCCAAAAAGAATGTGAGTTCACCCATAGAACTCATCTTGAATTCTTCCTTCATTAGCTTCTCAAATTCTTTGCACATCTCTGTCTTTGTAGATCCAAAAATGATATCATCAACATATACTTGAACTAACAAGATATCATTCTTGTCTTTCTTGATGAACAAAGTCTGATCCACTCTGCCTCTATGAAACCCATTATCAAGAAGATAAGTAGTCAAGGTCTCATACCATTTTCTTGGTGCCTGATGCAAGCCATACAAAGCTTTAACCACCCTGTACACTTTATTTGGATAGTCAGGGTCTTCAAAGCCTGGAGGTTGTAAAACATATACCTCCTCATCAATCTGCCCATATAGAAAAGCACTCTTTACATCCATTTGATAGACTTTAAAGCCCATAAAGGATGCATAGGCTAAGAACAACCTGATTGCTTCAATTCGTGCAACTGGGGCAAACACTTCTTCATAGTCAATACCCTCCTCCTGAGTGTATCTTCGAGCCACAAGCCTAACTTTGTTCCTGATAACAATTCCTCTTTCATCCTTCTTGTTTCTGAACACCCATTTAGTACCTATTACCTTCTTGCCAGAAGGTAAATCACAAAGCACCCAAACCTTTTGAAGCTTGAATTGGAGCAACTCTTCTTGCATTGCTTCCACCCAACTTTCATCTTCAAGTGCCTTGAATACATTCTTTGGCTCCATTTATAACAGAAAACACATGAAAAGACATTCATTCTTGCCTTCATGATTCTTAGATTCATAGATTTCACTAATAAATCCATGAATATCAAGCAATTTTGTTTGTCTTCTAGTCTTTACTGGTGAATGGACATCCTCAATCACATTTTCAAGAGGATGTGATTTATGAATCGAAGTATGGGAGTCTGAGGAACTGCAATCTCACTTGGCATATTTGAGATTTCAATATCATTGGCTTGAGCTTCCTCTGTAACTGGAGTTATAATTTCCACTTCTAGTGTTGCAGTAGAAACATCTGGCCTAGCAGTGGAATCTGAATTTCCACTGCTTTCAGGATTTTCAGTGTTCATGTTGCTATCTCCTTCCTTTCCAGAATCATTAGAAGGTTGAGCATCTCCAGTATTTGGAATATCCTCATTATCTGCATAGTCCCAAAGTGGCAAACTGAATTCATCTTGATCATCAACTTGATCCTTGCTTAGTTCATCATCATCAAGAAACTCTTCTGAACCTGCAAAATCATAAGAAAATGTACCTGTAGAGATAGGTACATAGTTCATAGTATGAGTTAGAGTATCAAGATCAAACAGCCTTTCTGGACCAGCTCCTTTGACATTCACTTTGTTTTCCAGGAACTCAACATGCAGATTTTCTTCAATCTTTTGGGTTCTTAAGTTGAATACTCTGAAAGATTTACTGACCATGGAATACCCAACAAAATACCCTTCATCAGACTTTTCTTCAAATTTGCCCAGATAATCTATGGTATTGAGAATAGAGACATGACATCCAAATGGTCTCATGAAGTCCAGGATAGGTGGTCTACCTCTAAATAACTCATAAGGTGTCTTGTTCTTCGTTTTCACTACTAAAACCCTGTTTTGCACATAACATGCAGTGTTAACTGCTTCTGCCCAAAAAGTGATTGGCAATTTTGAATCTGCCAACATGGTTCTAGTAGCCTCTATAAGTGTCCTATTTCTCCTCTCAACAACACCATTTTGTTGAGGAGTTCTAGCAACACTAAATTCTCTTTTAATACCTTTATCTCTGCAAAAATCATCCATAACTCTATTCTTAAATTATGTCCTTGATGAGTGTGTAAATACTCATCATTTTTGGTTAAATCTGAACTGCAAAACGTTTAAAAATGCTCAGAAATGCATCAAAATACTGAAAATATCTCAAAATTGCATTTTATATGTTTCAGATGCAAATTGTTCAAAATCAGATGAAAAATGAGCTAAGTTTGCATAATTGGCAGTTTCAGTCCCCCAAGTTTCAAAAATTGTCAGAAATAGTCCCTGAGCACTTATTTCAAAAGAAAAATCACCAAAGGTCATTTTAAAATCATAAGTTGTTAAAAGTAGTCCTTTGGTGAAAAATATCAAAAGTTTTGAGAAATTACAAAATTGGTCCTCCAAGTTTCAAAATTGGCAAAAATGGCCCTTGGAAATTTGAAAAGGTCAAGTTTGGTCCTTGTACTATGGAAACTTGTCAATTGTGGTCCCTTGAAACAACTTTGCAGATTTGGCAGTTTTGGTCCCTTGAATTTCAGAAATTACAAAAAGGTCCTTGTTTTATTAAAACCCTTTAATTCCTTTTGGCCTTGTCAAAATGCTTTGGACCCCTGCCATTTTAGCCATGTGACCCCCCCTTCATTTGACCCTTCCTTTTAATATTACCCCCAGTCAAACAAATACGTCAAACAAAACACCCTACGCGCCAAAATCCTATCTTCCCCACTTGCTGCTTCTGCAAACACCTGCATACACTCCACCTCCCATCACCCCAGCTCATATCCTACTACCTTATCACTCCACCAACACCAAACTCCAAAAGGCATTTAATGCCTCCTCCCCCTTTGCACTCAACTCCCCAACAGGTCAAATACATTTTGGCGCCAATTCTGATCCAATGGCCAATATAACTTCAATTCATCCAATGGCTTAAAGAAGTGGTGGGATTCACTCAGAGAAGGTGGGGAAGACCTTTTGCATATAAAAGGAAGCAAGAAGAGAGAAGAAAAAGGAGTAGTTAGTTTTATAATTTTTCTTAATGTCGTTTTTTAAATAAATGTCTTAGTTTAATTCAAAATGTTGTAATTTCAGTTTCTATGTATCAAATTTAAGTTAAAACATCTTTGTAATGTGCTTTTGAGTATCAATCCAAGTTTTTAGATAAGTTCCAAGTTTCATGTTTACTGTTGCACTTTTCAGTTTCAAATTCTTAGGAACAAGCTCTTAGAAGCTTATTTTTAAACTCAAACAAGCTTATGTAAGCTTATCATAGCTGTGAGTAAGCTCACAACTCATTTTCAAACAATTTGGGTCCATGGTCAACGAAAGTCAAACAGTGAGGCATATTTGGTTAAGCAGGCATGGAAGCTGATAATGGTTGATGCAGTGTGAATTTGGGATTATGATAGAGTTAGGATAGTGGTTGCTTGAACTGTTTGGCAAGCCATTGTGGCTGGGACAAATTGTAAGTCCATTTTCAAGTTTGTTGCATAAACTGTATTTGTGGTTAGGAATAGTTTTAATTCATTGATTAAGTTGTTATTAGGTTAGTTAGATTTAGTTTGAGTATCTGCACAAGCTGAATCAGTAGTTGGGTCTGTTAAACTTGCAAACCTGTGTGAACAGGTGTGTTTGGTTCAGTAGTAATATTAGAGTTTGAGTTGTAGTTTGTGCTTAGAACTTGTCTACTTAGTCTCAATTAGGTTCACCTGAACCATTTTGGTCATTAAATCTCAGTTGCAAAGGCTCATAGTCAAAATTACCTATCAACTGTCTTATAAGCTTAGCTGTTGGATTTTTATAAAATCAAAGTCTTGATTTGTGTTTAAAATACATAGAGTTAGATTGCATTAGGTCTATTTCATCATTTAATATCATAATCAGTCTACAAATTGGAATCAATGTTCAGTTTAGCCAACATTTCAAATTTGTCAAAAAAGTCAAAAACTGAAAATGTGGTTTTGAGCCTAACTGAGTTGAATTTTCTTGGACTCATTTCTGAGCCAATCTAAATGAAATTGTGGGTTTAAGAACTTCACTTGGTCTAATTTCTGAATATGATTTTTTCTAATTTTTATTAATTTTTTATAAGCTCCTAAAGTGCTTGTCAAAATGGGCTTAATTGCCCTGTACACACTCAGTATTAACTGAGTGTGCACAGGTTTTGTGCCAAGCTTGCACCTAGCTCATCAGAGCTCTTCCTGGGCTCATATTTGGTTTAGGCATAGCTACCCAGGTCTAGCTTAGGATCCAGCTCTTGGTTTTCATTTTTAGCTTATAGTGTGTCTTGTGCTTAAGCTTAAAGTAGCCCTTCAAAACTGTTTTTAGCACTTGGAATCAACACATCAAGTCTTAGCAGTTTGCACTCAAGTAGTTTAAGATAGTTGTTATAAGTTTCTTTTGAGTTCTTTTAGCATATTACAGCTTCTATAACAGTTTGGTGCTTGTTTGTGGTTGTTGGCTTATTATAAGTGCTTATTTATAAGCACTTGAGATTGCAGTCCCATATTCTTGCACACAAGTTACTGTTTTTCTATTTTTCCTAGATTCTTTACATTATTTTAAACTTTTCTTGAATTTTTCAGATTTTTCTAGGTCAGTTTACTATTTTTCTTAATTAAAATCAGTTTTTAATCCTTTTTAAATAGCATTTAATACAATTAATTCAGAAAAGTTTCAAAAAAATAATTTTTCATTTTTCTTAAGTTAAGATAAATATAAAAAGTCAAAAAAATGTTTTTCCAGATTTTTCTTAGTTAAATTTGTATTTTTAAGCAATTTAATTAGTTTTTAATAGTTTTTAATTCATAGAAAATAGAAAAATAATCAGAAAAATATAAAAATAGTTTTGAAAATTCTCTTTTGTTATTTTAGAATTTTCCAAGTCATAATTTTATTTTTCTAGCTTTATTTCCTATTTTCTTGTATTTTAGGCTAATATTAAATAGTTAAAAATAGTTTTTAATTAATAATAATTAGATAAATAGTTATAAAAATAATTTTCTTTTTCTAAAAATTTTCTTTTATCATTAGGTTTGTAAAAATGTCCTTTTCATATTTTTAGGACTAATATTGTTTAAGTTTCACATTTTCTGTTGTACGTAACGTAGTTTTTAATTCAGTTTTATAAAACAGAAAAATCAAAGACATCATTTTGCAAATAGTGATAGCGTTTATTTAATTTATTTTATCTTTTTAATTTTCTTTATTTTTCATTTAAGCCTTTGTAATTATAGGCTATTTCTGTAGTTATAATTGTTCAAACCTCTTTTCCGTTCAAATCTCTCGATCACTATACGTTTGGTGATTCATTGCATAGCTCGCTGGGACATAACGACCCGGGGAAACACTATACTCTCCAGATCTTCATTGCATTCTGTGTCTGAGCTGTTTTAAGTTTCTTACGGTCGGCCATTCACAAGTGGCCTGTAACACCCCAACCCGACAAGGGTAGAAGTGTCACATTCTGGTGTCATATCAGAACATACAATTAAAAGCGGAAGTCTTAAGAATAAAGTATCAAGTCATTTAAACAATGATTTACAAGGAAAATTACAAAACCCAAAATGTCTAAGATAAAATGAAATCTCAAAACAAAAGCCCGCCAAAATAAGTCCAAATAATAAGGTAACTAGGTTTGGTCCACTCAAATAATCCAACTCTCAGCCCATCAAAGCCCATCTTCAAACCTAAAACCTGCCGCAGGAAAAGAAATGCGGCTGAGCTTACAAAGCCCAGTGAACAAATATAACAAAAGGGAAGCTAAACAAAATCTGAAATGCAAAATGAAACAAAGGAAACGGATAACAAAGTCACAGCGAAATGAGAACAATGAGTCAATGAGGATCCTGCAGAACACAATTATACAGATATCCAAAACGAACAGATAACAAGGATAACGAAACAAAGCAAACATAGCAGGCGTCGCATCCACACAACATATAAATGACATACAATCAATTCAGGAACTTAGAAGACATAAAAATCAAACAGAAATCTAAAGGCAAACGGAAGCAATTAGTTAATAAGTAAGCATGGCAATTCACACAGGTCAAAACCCTTAGTTGAAAGCATAACCAGTATCATAACAGCGGAAGTACTAACAGCAGTCAACAGATGGCAGTCACACGTAATAAGTAAGAATACAGTATAAAGATATAATAAAATGAATTAAAGACATAGCAGGGCAATTAAACAAGTTAACAAGCTAGACTTCATAAGTTGAACCATTTACTCAATCAAACCGTAGCATAAACAGAAATGCAAACATGGCAGGTCAACAACAAGCAGATAAGGACACCACAGATAGTCATAGTCCACGAGATCAACTGAACGTAGTACACATGATAAACAGACAAAACTAACGATTACACATTAGCATGATCACCAGACAATACAGAGGGTCACATAACAGTGAGATCACCTATCATCAGATAGAAACAGGTAACTCAGATAACCGCATATTAATCACATCATAGCAGGATAATCAATGGTCACATAAAACATGAATAGTATAATCAAATTCAATAAGCATATAATAACCCGGTACGTGAATGGAACCATAGTCTGAAGTAACGGAATTAAAGTGTGTCAGATCAATGTAATGAAGTATCTATATCTTGGTAAAAGTGAATCATATAGGGGTATTGAGTAATGAACAAGTAATACAGATTATGGTGCGTTGTGGAATACGGAAGGTACAATATAGGTTTATCAAAAGTGTAAAGGTTATCAGAAATCTACCCGAGCCCAGAAACATATCATATCATATCATATCATAAGTAGCCATTGTATTCGGAGGGGTGACCTCGGAATACCATACATAATAGGAGGGGAAACCTCAGTAACAAATGGAGTAGCTAGCTCCCAGAATTGTGAAGACGCGGATTGCACCCGACATCATTCACCAGACAAAGCTCCAATCAGATCAAATCCCTCGAGACATATCATATCTAGGATGCATCCATACGCCCCCCGGAAACATAGTGGCCAAATCATATACATATAGTGAGCTCATAATCATATCATAATGGGGACGGTGTGGAACATCACTCAACCACACTAAAGTCATGCCATTGGTGCATCAATGACACGGTCAGGTTACCTTCCTGACTAGGAAACATATTTGGCTCGGGTATCAGACTGAAGGGTCAAAGCATATACATATCATAACGGTTCATATCAAAGTTCATATCAAAGCTTCATATCATAGTTTCATATCGGAGTTTCATATCAAAGTTCATATCAAAGTTTCATATAGTTTCATATCAAGGGAGCATAGCAGAGTCATAGGGAAGCCCTAGTAAAGAGGCTTAGAGTAACGCATAACATATCAAGCTAGAATCGAAGGATGAATACGAATCATGAGAAACCTTAAGAAGTAAGGTCAGAATATCTGTACCTTATACCGCAAACGAAACGCAACAGAAATACCAAGGTCGGAAGCAAACTCCATCTCCGGCGAATCTACACGAATTCATGACTGGTTTTATTAAAAACTTATTTAATTTAGATTACTTATTTTAGTCGGCTTTCCAGTTTTAGTAACTTTCCATATTTAGCAGGTTTCCAAAAATAGAAGGTTTCCATTTTTTAGAAAGTTTCCTTATTTAGCATATTTACACATCAAGCCCTTAAGTGTCCAATTTTACATATTACACCCTCATTATCCTTATTTATACGAAATACCCCCAAGTTTCCAGAATTTACAAACAAGCCCCTTTATTTTTAATAATTACATTTCGGTTTACAAATTTACCCGATTTACAAAATAAACCCCTAAGTCACAAATTTTACGAAAAAGGTCCTCATGTTACATTTTATACTAACACCCCCTGGTCCAAAGTATATTACAAAAATAGTCAACAAGTTTTATAATTTACGAAACAACCCCTTTTTATTTTGAAAACTCAATCGGTAATACAATAAAATCATCAAACCCTAACCCTAATTCCCCAAATAAAAAACAATCATTATTTCATCATTAAGATCAGATCTAGACCATAACATAAACCCTAGGTCGATCGTTCCAATTTTGTTTATCCATTTATACATTTTTTTTTTTATAAAAACCCGATTATAAACAATAATTCGACAAGGCCATTTTAGACAATAACAATTCGAATGAATATTTTTTCTGTATCATATGGGTCGTATAGGTCTTAAATAAAATGGGTTTCACACCCATAAAATTCGTACGAATTAGATTAGATTTTATACACGTTTTTATCCTCAAAAATTATTACGATTGATCCAAGCTATAACAACTCAACCAACCATTTTTCCAGACCTTTATGATGACTAAGACACCCATAAAAATTATGTACACCACCCAGAGAATTCATATAACCCGATCTATAGTTTTTCATACGTTTTAAGCATGTAATTCCCATTCGATTATTTAAACATGCATGATTCTTTTTTTTATCATTTTATTTAGGTCATATATAATATAAATAGTATGAGAAAAATACCCAATCAATTTTAGGACATGCGGATCAAGCGCATGAATTTCATACCTATCGGATGAAGAATCGACCAAAGAAAAATCACCCCGATCGAACCAAGCCTCCAACAAACCAAAACCTATTTTTCCCAGCTACTCTTGATGATGAAGAACCCCAGAAAAATGCTAGATCCCTCCCAGAAATTCGTATGGAGTCGTGGTGAGTTTTTGTGTGTGTTTTTGAATTGAAAAGGAATGTGTAAATGTGATTTAATGTAATTGATTTTGTGGTTAATGGGGGGAAGCCTAAATGGCCGGCAATCAAGGGGGGGAAAGACCAAATTTTTTACTTTCCAATCTTATCTCTTCCAAATGTATGTAGTCCTTTTTGTAGTCTAGGTTAATTGTGTACATGTTGTAGAGTTATTTGGTACATTAGGACTTATTTATTTATGTTCTTTTAATTCATAACATAAGTTAATTATTTTCATAATGTGTGTATATTATTGATAATATAACTTGTTAAACGATGTTGACGTGTTTTCCGAGCTTGTAAAATTTTAAGTTTGAGGGCAAAATTGTCTTTTCACGCGTTTGAGATTTTAGGGTTTTACATGGCCGGCTTGTGTGAGAAAACTTGACGGTTTAGCACGAAACAAAATTTTTGGCGCCGCTGCCGGGGAGCTGTGCTGATTATCTTCCGTTTAGCAGATTAGTGATTTGAATATTCACTCCTGGTTTATACCATCTGTATGTGTTTTCTTTTAAAAATCAAAAATCCAAAAAGATTTTCATTCTTTGTTTTTGCAAAATGTTTTTCAAAAATACCAAAAATATTCTTCTTTACCCTCTTACCCTTTTTGATTCTTTATCCCTTTACCCTCTATCCGTTTGATTCTAACTTCTTCCATTCTCATGGAATCTCTCGACTACGACGAATTCTGGGACGAAGTTGAAAAACTTCAGACTGTATCACAAATGTCAAGAATTCGTGTTGTTCGTGACGATCCATTAATTCTGCGTAGGGAAATGGTACGAGAAACCGAGGTGACAAAGGACCATGTACTTCCCTCTGATAATGGAAGTGCTAAATACGTCCAACCTACGGTTATCCAAAGATCTAATCCCTCGATTGCTCCTAAGCCGTCTAAAATTGATCCTACACTTTCACGATTCACGGTTAAAAGCAAACATGCAGAATTTAGACCGGTGACTAGCAAGAATGACTTGCCTAATCTTCACGTTTCTCAAGAACCAGAACCAGAGACCATAACGGAAGTGGTGGAAATTGCTAGCTCTCAGAGCACACCACTTGTCCCACCTCCGGATTTTTCAAAATGTTCTTCGAGACTTGATAGTCATTCGGATCACCATGTTGGTTTTGTTGATTCTTTGAATGAACTGATTCCCTCTCGTAACTCTCTAATGAAATCGTTTATTCCTTGTGTCGGTTGTGGTGAGCCTCTTTTTGGTTCACCCTGTCTTTGGTGTACGTGTGTACAATGTGGTAATGATATTCATAACGGGAGTTGTTTGTTTTGTGGTTCGAGGAATTCATTTGATTATGATCATAATCCGAACTCATTTAACGACTCCTCAAACTTTTCCAACTACCCACCACAGCCCGACTTATCTTCATATAATCAACATAACTACTGTGAATTTTGTGGAGGTCCTCACCAAGGATTTGAGTGTCAATCCGGAAACGCGTTTGTCTATGAACAGTTTTCCGGTGATGCTCAGAACTTTGGTTATGACCAATATCCATATAATTCACCAGTCCAGACTCAACAGTTTTACTGTTGTGAGAACTGTGGAGGTCCCCATTTCAGCTCTGATTTTCAAATAGGGAATCCATTTCCTTGTAACAATCATGACTCTCACAGGTTTGACAATTTCCAACCTCCACAGCACCATACGGTTCAAACTCCACCTGAGCCGTTGTCTCAAGAAATCTCCCAAAATTTTGAAACCGCAATGAAAACACTTGATGATATGATTCAAAACTTTAAGAATCAAGTGAGTGGTGAAAAGACCATGGGAGAATTGCTAGCCGAAGAACGAGAGGCCCGCTAATCTAGGAAAGAATTATTAGTCCTAGAGCAAGCAGCTCTTAGGCGTTCCCAATTTCTCAAGGCAGCTCTATATGATGATGATGATGAGAGTTTTTATCCTTTTAAAGATAATATTTCTCAACTCCCTCAGTCAGTTGATATCCCAGCAGTTGAGATTCCATCTCAAACAGCTGCTATCACACCCGAAGCTCCCACTCACTCTCTGAACATGGGGGACGAGCATCTTGACACTGTTCTTGAAAAGGAATCGGACGAATTCATAAAGTCTAGTGTTGAGAACCTTGTCCCAATCCCGAGAGAGTCACAGGGAACTTCTGATCATATGTGTGATTCTCTTTCCCCTCTTGAGTGTTCAAAAGATCATTTTGAAACTTTCTCTGATCTTAGCGATGATTGTGCTTCCTATGGAAACATCGAGTATGTTGAGGCATCACTCCCACAGTCTGATCCCCTTCTTGAGGAGTTCACCGATGAACTCACTCACATCAATCCACTTTCATCAGAAAGTAACGATGTTCTCTTTGATTTCGAAGCCGATCTAGGAGAGACTGAAAGTCTCCTTGATAATGATCGTTCACTCACTTCTCACCCTAACAGTCCAATAGAGAATGTTGATCACTTTGTTCCTGAAGCATTCAAAACAACTCTCACTAATCCTCAATTTGAATTCAACTCTGATTTCACTTTAATTTCTGAGAATCCACTCTTTGATACTCAGACCGAGGATAGTGATGAGCCCACAATGGAACAAGAGTTCACAATTTCACTTCATGTGAATGATTCTCTTCATGAAGAGTTCTCCGGTGAACTCTCTCATGACATATCTCCTCCGGAACATGATCATTTCTATTTTGATCTTGAGGATGATATTGGCTCGGAGGAAGGTGTACTCTATCATACGAGTTTGCCTATTAATGATACTACCCTCACCCTTCCTCCCGATATGTCTACATTTGAGGATGAAGAATGGATCCTGATTGTTATCAAAATCTTTCTTCCTTTCCTCAAATATCTTGTGATTTCTCTTCATCTCCACTCCTTCGAGAATGAAGACACTATCTTTGACCCCGGCATTTTCATTTATCATTTTTGAGCCGGTTCTATGTATATCTCATCGGTGTGGAACTTTCACGTGCTTCAAATGTTTGTCCAAACATCTTGAATGAAAGTCCGATGGAGATTGTCTCTTCCACTTACTTCCCCATGAACAAATTAATTCGGGGTCGAGTCAAGCTAGCGACTCGGTAATGAAAAACAGTAGTTAAACATGGGTTTTCACCCGTGTGTACCACCCTAGTGTGGGGGAGTTTTCCCCCCGCTGTTGTGTATATATAAGTTTTCATATAAAAAAAAAAAAAAAAAAAAAACTTTCAAAATAATGGCCGTAGTATTTCCCTTTTACATTCTCAGTTTCGGCATAACCGCCGGTACTTTGAATATTGAGGGCAATATTCATTTCTAAGTGTGGGGGGGAATTCTCACGAATTTTATCATGTAATTATACCGCCCAATTCCCCCGTTTTTGGCCAAAATTATTTTTTGGAGTAAGTGTTTTGCACTTACTCATTTGGTTATCAGTCCGCCTTGTCTAATAAACTAAAGGATTGGGTAATCCAAGAGCAAACGGCTCTTGGTAAAGATATCTCAAATCCGTTGACGGCTTGCAATTTGCCCAAAATTGTATGGTGTTCAGCTCACAATATCCTTAAAAGTGAAGAGTTGGCTAGCCCGCAAGTTTATGGCTTGTGGTAAAGGCAGTGGAAAAACAATAATTGGTAATCGACTCACCAAAGATAATATTGATAATTTATCTAAGAGTTGGCTAGTCCAGAGCAAACGGCTTCTGGTAAAGACAAATCAAATCCGTTGGAAGCTGGTGGTTTGCTCAAAATCACATGGTTATCGGTGTACCATGGTTCTTACTTGAACTGAAACATTTGGCTACTCCAGAAGTAATGGCTTTTGGTAAAGAGATTCAAATCCATTAAGTTTTTCTCAAAAAGATTGCTAGGGACTAGCAATAGTTTAGTGTGGGGGATTGATGAGTGTGTAAATACTCATCAGTTTTGGTTAAATCTGGACAGCAAAACGTTTAAAAATGCTCAGAAATGCATCAAAATACTGAAAATATCTCAAAATTGCATTTTATATGTTTCAGATGCAAAATGTTCAAAATCAGATGAAAAATGAGCTAAGTTTGCATAATTGGCAGTTTCAGTCCCCCAAGTTTCAAAAATTGTCAGAAATAGTCCCTGAGCACTTATTTCAAAAGAAAAATCACCAAAGGTCCTTGTAAAATCATAAGTTGTCAAAATTAGTCCTTTGGTGAAAAATATCAAAAGTTTTGAGAAATTACAAAATTGGTCCTCCAAGTTTCAAAATTGGCAAAAATGGCCCTTAGAAATTTGAAAATGTCAAGTTTGGTCCTTGTACTATGGAAACTTGTCAATTGTGGTCCTTTAGAGCAACTTTGCAAAATGGCAGCCTAGGTCCTTGTATTTTTCAGAAATTACAAATGAGGCCCTTGATTAATTAAGACCCTTTATGCCATTTGGACCCTGCCAATACCCAAGTGACCCCCTGTCATTAACCCTTTTGACCCCCCCCCCTTTTTATTTAATCCCAAGTCAAATCTCAGTCAAATAAAAAACACGCGCCAAAGTCTTCATCTCCTTCACCAAACTTCTGCAAAACCCAGACACCCATCCCCCCTCCTCACCTCCACTCATCCATGTCCCCCCACCTTCAACTAACCTCCAAGATGCATTAAATGCACCTCTCATCCCCTCACTCAACCCCAACTGTTAAAATCCAATTTTGGCGCCAAAATCTTATTCAATGGCCATGATCACTCTAAGACATCCAAGGGTCCAGAAAATTGCTGGGAACTATTCAGAAGAGAGAGAAAAGAAGCTTGGATTATAAAAGAGAGCAGAAGGCTGAGAAGAGGAGAATCTAGTAGTTTTTTATTTTTTACTTATGTTGTTTTTAATTCAAAGCTCTTAATTTAGTGTAAAACCTGTAATATTTTGTTAATTTGTATCAAACTAAAGTGTTTAAGTGTATTGCAACTAATTTCAAGCATCAATTTCAGTTTGTGTTTACAATTCATATTTTATGTCCACTGTTGAAAATTTCCATTTCAAAGTCTTGTATACAAACTCTCATTAGCTTATTTTTAAGCTCAAACAGGTTTATATTAGCTTATTATAGCTTGTTATAAGCTTGTACTCAAGTTTTAAGCTACATTGGTTCTTGGTCAAAGAAAGTCAAATGGGGCAAAAATGGTAAAAGAAATGGAAATGGGTTGAAGCAGCCATGGAATTGGGTTGATTTAGAGTAATTGGGTTGGTTTAGAATAGGTAGTGGTTCTGGTTTCACAGGTTTCAAGCCATAGTGGCTAAGGACCCTTGTAAGTGATTTTTAAGGTTTTATTGCATAATCTTCATTTGTAGTTATAACTAGTTCATATCTGTTGGATTAGTTGTTATTAAGTTAGGTAAGCTTAGTTTGATCATTAATTTTACCCAGTTAAGTTTTTAGCTTGTTGTTAATTGCAAATCAGTCTTTGAAGGTGTGTTTGGATTTGTAGCTTAACCTGTCTTAGAGGCCTATTCAGTGGGTAACTCTTGTTGTTTTTAGCTTGTCTAGTTCTAGTATACTCATATCTGTCATAAGTTTTGAGCCTGCACAAGCTCTGAGTCAAAATCTCAATAAATCTGTCTTATATGCTTTACTGTTGGAATTTTAATAAAGCAAACTCTTGTTTTGTGTCTCAAATTCATAGATTTAGCTTGCATTAAGTTCAATTCATCTATTAACATTAATCTCAGTCCTTAAATCAAGATCAAAGTTCAAGAAAGTCAACTTTTCAATTTTTGTCAAAAAGTCAAATACTTGCATAACTCAGTTTTGGCCAAACTAGAGGGATTTTTCATGAATTCATTTCTGGGTCAATGCCAGTGAAATTTGTGGTTTCTAAAACTTCTCTTGGTCTATTTCATTATTACCATTTTTACAGATTTTTGTGAATTTTTTATAAGCTCCATTTGAGTTTGTCAAAAAGGCCCTACTTCCCCTGTGCACAAGCTCAGTATTGACTGAGTGTGCACAGGATTTTTGCAGCCCTTGCAACAAGCTCCTTTGAGCTTGTCCAAGTCTCTGCTTTGGATTACAGATAGCCAACCAGGTCTAGATTAAGTTCCAACTTTTGTTTTTCATTCTCAGCTTATTAAGTAGCTTGTGTTTAAGCTGCAACTTGGTACCTAAAACTGTTTTTAAGCAATAAACTCAAATTCTCCAAATCATAGCAAGTTGCAATCCAGAGGTTTAAGCTTATTGTTTTTAGTTGCATTTAGGTAATTTTAGCTTAATATAGCTTCTGTTTCAGTTTAGTGCTTATTTGTGGTTGTTTACTTGTTTTAAGTGCTTATTTATAAGCCCTTGGCTTAGCAGTTCCATATTCTTACACACAACCACCTGTTTTTCCATTTTTTTTAGATTCCTTATATTATTTTAAGCTTATCTTGAATTTTTCAGATTTTTCTAAGTTTGTTTGCTATTTTTCTGCATTTAAATCAATTTTTAGCACTTTTTAATTAACATTTAATACAAAAAATTAAGAAAAGGTTCAAAAAAATAATTTTTCATTTTTATTAAGTTAAGATAAATATAAAAAGCCAAAAAAATATTTTTCTAGATTTTTCTTAGTTAAATTTGCATTTTTAAACAATTTAATTAGTTTTTAATAGTTTTTAATTCCTAGAAAATACAAAAATATTCAGAAAAATACAAAAATAGTTTTGAAAATTCTATTTTGTTATTTTATATTTTTCCAAGTCATAATTTTATTTTTCTAGCTTTATTTCCTATTTTCTTGTATTTTAGGCTTTTATTAAATAGTTAAAAATAGTTTTTAATTAATAATAATTAGATAATTAGTTATAAAAATAATTTTCTTTTTCTAAAAATTTTCTCATATCATTAGGTTTGTAAAAATATCATTTTTATATTTTTAGGATTTACACTGCTCCAGTTTCATATTTTCATTTGTACGTAACGTAGTTTTAAATTCAAGTTTTATAAAAACATAAAATCAAAAACATCATTTTGCAAATAGTGATAGCGTTTATTTAATATTTTTTTATCTTTTTAATTTTCTTTAATTTGCATTTAAGCCGTTGTAATTCATATCCATTTTTCTATAGTTATAATCATATCAAATCCCTTTTTTCTGTTCAAATCTCTCGATCACTATTCGTTGGGTGATCCATTGCATAGCTCGCTGGGACATAACGACCCGGGGAAACCCTATACTCCCCAGATCTTCATTGCATTGGTGTTTAAGCTGTTTGAAGTTTCTTACGGTCGGCCATTCACAAGTGGCCGGCTTGTGTGAGTAAACTTGACGGTTTTGCACCGATCAAATTTTTGGCGCCGCTGCCGGGGAGCTGTGCTGATTATCTTCCGTCTAGTAGATTAGTGATTTGGATATTCACTCTTTGTTCATACCATCCATCTACCATCTATCTATATATATATATTTTCTTATAAAAATCCAAAAAAACCCAAAAACATCTCAAAACCTATAAAACACAAAAATATTTTTCTTTTGTTTCTCTATATATGTATAACCATAAAACTCAAAAATAATTTTCTTCCCCCATTTTCATAATTCCTTTCCTTAGCTCTGAGATCCCTTAGAGTTAATTCTAGTGCATGCGCACTCGTTCTTCTAGATCATTGAGTCCTTTGCGTGATCTAGCAGAAATTCCAAGAAGACGTTCTCGTAGACGTGCTGCCCAAATAGTCGAACCCGAGATTCGTACTATTTCAAGCAACAATATGGCAGACGAACGTACTATGGTGGAAATGCTCCAAGCACCCATCGAGGGTTATGGAGATGCCATCGTTTTACCAGTAATCAATTCTGATCACTTTGAATTGAAGACACATTTGATCACACTTGTGTCTACAAATCAATTCCACGGGTTTGATCGTGAAGACCCGTATGCACACATCCGTTGGTTTAACAAGTTAACCTCAACTATCAATTTCAAGGATGTGCCACAAAAAGTCATCAAGTTGATGCTTTTTCCATTCTCTCTTGAGGGGACAGCCCGGATTTGGCTGGAAAAAGAACCCCCTCGATCTATCGAAACTTGGGAGGATCTTGTTCAAAAGTTTGTCAATTACTTCTTTCCTCCATCAAAGACGACTAATCTTAAAAATGAAATTTCTGGATTTCGTCAAAATTTCGATGAAAACTTTGGAGAGGCATGGGAGAGATTCAAAGATCTCCTCAGGAAATGCCCCCATCATGAATTCACGGAGCTTCAACAAGTCAATATCTTTTATAATGGGTTGAACGGTAACGATCAAGATTCCTTGAATGCAGCCGCATGCGGCAATATCTTGAATCGTAGACCTAAAGATGTGATTGAGATTTGCGAGCAAAAATCAAAAGTTCCTATTTCTCGCAACAAAGTCAATACTCCTAACCCTCCTGCTTCTTCATCCAGTAACTCTTCTGAGTTAGCAGCTCCGATAGCCGCTCTAACGGATGCCATCCGTTGTATGATTAAGGATGTTAAGGAAATCAAAAGCGAAATTCATAAGCCAGAACCAGTCAAAGCCGTAAAAAAGGTGTGTGAAACTTGTAGTGGTCCACACGCGTATTATGATTGTCAAGCAACCGATGCTTCCTTTTACCAAGCTCCCGTAGCTTCGGTAAACCACAATCAATACCGACCACAAGCTGATCCTCATTACCGTGCACCTAGCGGTATGACACCACCTGGTTTTCCTCCTGTGCAAAACCATGGCAATCAAAATCGCTTTGTTCCGAATCAAGGACAAAATTTCAATAACTCTCAAAATTTCAATCAAAACCGGAAAAATTTCAACCAACCATATCAAGCTCCTAATCATCAAAGTTATCAACAACCTCCTCAAGCTCCCATGCCAAATGACTTCATGAAAATTACTGAGTCAAACATACGTTAAATACAAACTCAGATCAATAACATGAGAGTTGAGCTTAAAAAGGAAATTGATACCACAATGTCTCGGCAGACAAATGAGTTAAAGAATATGATGAGCAGTTTCATGAACATGAATATGAACAAAGCTTAATCATCTTCTGGAGGACTCCCAAGCAATACAATTCCTAACCCCAATGCCGAATTGAAAGCCGTCACCACTCGTAGTGGTAAGACACACAATGGACCTTCGACTCCTATGCCCCCTCCTCCTGTAGCATTGAGTCAAGTTACCAAGGATACAACGGACAAGGTGCAATTCTCAAGCCCACGAAGTACCGCACACGTCCCACCTTCGGTAGTCCAAGCTTTAAGTCCGGAACCCGAAGTTCCGAAGAAAAATCCTGAGCCAGAAATGACTTCCATCCCGGCTCAAAAGTCTCCCAAGGCCTGAATTTCGAACCTGATGGCTTCCACCCTGCACACGCCATGAAGCACCCGAACTCTTAACGTGGAACAGGCAACATAGGAACCATTGAACTGAGTTACGATGTCCTCCTCCCCCGTATCCTCAGCTTCCAGGTAACACACAGAATGGTGATGCTCACCACTGCCGAAAGTTAAGCCGTAACCCCAATCCTTAACATAACGAACCCTCAGGAGGTCTTCTACTAATTCGAAACAAGTATAAGTACAAGTACTTTGACGAGTAGTATAAGAAATTGAGTAAACAGACGGCTCTGTAACACCATAGTTAAAGGAAAAATTCGAGTTGAGAGTACAATAACTAGACTCAAACATAAATTGCATACAAACTGAGTCATTAAAAGTACTTCAGTAAACCGTACCCTCGA
>BPTQ01000001.1:194097523-194128559 GCA_019973895.1 Chrysanthemum seticuspe | reverse complement strand
AGTCCACTTGGATTAACTCTGATTCATCTGTTCAAGATTCGTGTTTGATGTTGAGTTTGAGGTTATAATGACGGTAATATTGGAGTTTGAGTTGTAGTTTGTGCTTAGAACTTGTCTACTTAGTCTCAATTAGGTTCACCTGAACCATTTTGGTCATTAAATCTCAGTTGCAAAGGCTCATAGTCAAAATTACCTATCAACTGTCTTATAAGCTTAGCTGTTGGATTTTTATAAAATCAAAGTCTTGATTTGTGTTTAAAATACATAGAGTTAGATTGCATTAGGTCTATTTCATCATTTAATATCATAATCAGTCTACAAATTGGAATCAAAGTTCAGTTTAGTCAACATTTCAAATTTGTCAAAAAAGTCAAAAACTGAAAATGTGGTTTTGAGCCTAACTGAGTTGAATTTTCTTGGACTCATTTCTGAGCCAATCTAAATGAAATTGTGGGTTTAAGAACTTCACTTGGTCTAATTTCTGAATATGATTTTTTCTAATTTTTGTTAATTTTTTATAAGCTCCTAAAGTGCTTGTCAAAATGGGCTTAATTGCCCTGTACACACTCAGTATTAACTGAGTGTGCACAGGTTTTGTGCCAAGCTTGCACCTAGCTCATCAGAGCTCTTCCTGGGCTCATATTTGGTTTAGGCATAGCTACCCAGGTCTAGCTTAGGATCCAGCTCTTGGTTTTCATTTTTAGCTTATAGTGTGTCTTGTGCTTAAGCTTAAAGTAGCCCTTCAAAACTGTTTTTAGCACTTGGAATCAACACATCAAGTCTTAGCAGTTTGCACTCAAGTAGTTTAAGATAGTTGTTATAAGTTGCTTTTGAGTTCTTTTAGCATATTACAGCTTCTATAACAGTTTGGTGCTTGTTTGTGGTTGTTGGCTTATTATAAGTGCTTATTTATAAGCACTTGAGATTGCAGTCCCATATTCTTGCACACAAGTTACTGTTTTTCTATTTTTCCTAGATTCTTAACATTATTTTAAACTTTTCTTGAATTTTTCAGATTTTTCTAGGTCAGTTTACTATTTTTTTTAATTAAAATCAGTTTTTAATCCTTTTTAAATAGCATTTAATACAATTAATTCAGAAAAGTTTCAAAAAAATAATTTTTCATTTTTCTTAAGTTAAGATAAATATAAAAAGTCAAAAAAATATTTTTCCAGATTTTTCTTAGTTAAATTTGTATTTTTAAGCAATTTAATTAGTTTTTAATAGTTTTTAATTCATAGAAAATAGAAAAATAATCAGAAAAATATAAAAATAGTTTTGAAAATTCTATTTTGTTATTTTAGATTTTTCCAAGTCAAAATTTTATTTTTCTAGCTTTATTTCCTATTTTCTTGTATTTTAGGCTAATATTAAATAGTTAAAAATAGTTTTTAATTAATAATAATTAGATAAATAGTGATAAAAATAATTTTCTTTTTCTAAAAATTTTCTTTTATCATTAGGTTTGTAAAAATGTCCTTTTCATATTTTTAGGACTAATATTGTTTAAGTTTCACATTTTCTGTTGTACGTAACGTAGTTTTTAATTCAGTTTTATAAAACAGAAAAATCAAAGACATCATTTTGCAAATAGTGATAGCGTTTATTTAATTATTTTATCTTTTTAATTTTCTTTAATTTGCATTTAAGCCTTTGTAATTATAGGCTATTTCTGTAGTTATAATTGTTCAAACCTCTTTTCCGTTCAAATCTCTCGATCACTATACGTTTGGTGATTCATTGCATAGCTCGCTGGGACATAACGACCCGGGGAAACACTAAACTCTCCTGGATCTAATTGCATTTCGTTTCCAGACTGCTAGGCTTTTGTTACGGTTGGCCATTCACAAGTGGTTGATTTGTGTGATAAAAACCTGACCGTTTGGGAGCCGATCAGTCCTATTGTCACACCTAATGATTTTAACTTTCATATCATATTGGTTTTCAACTTCTGTGATGAAGATCTTAAGGATGCCAGTTGTTTCATCCTTAGTCCTTAGAAAGAAAACCCATGTAAACCTGCTAAAATCGTCAGTCACAACAAGACAATACTTCTTAAGATATAAGCTGCTCACAGATGTAGGACCAAACAAGTCCATATGTAACATGTGAAGTGGGTGAGCAATAGAGTTAACCAATTTTGACCTGCAAGAAGCTCTGTGTTGTTTGCCTTTGAGACAAGCCACACAGGTTTGATCATTTTCAAATCTTTTCTAAGGTAAGCCTCTTACCAAACCATCTTTGACAATCTTATTAATGGTTTTGAAATTAACATGACCAAGTCTTCTATGCCATAACATGGATTCATCTACTGTGGCCTTTGCAAGCAAGCAAGCATAATCATCTTTAGCAACAATGTTGTTCATATCAAAGCTATGTAAGTTGCCTTTTCTAGGAATCTTAAAAAGAATCTAACTTTCATCAGGCATCTTAAAATCCTTAGAGAGAAAAAAGCACATATCTTTAGTAAAAATAACATTTTTTTTCTTGTCACACATTTGTGACACACTAAAAATATTATACTTAAGCTCTTTTACATAGTACACAGGTTCAAAGTCCAAGTTACCAGTTTTGATGACCCCTTTACCAACAAATTTTCCATTAACTCCACCTCCAAAGCTGACATACTGTCCATCATAGTGTTCAAAATCTGAAAGATAGGACTTGTTGCCAGTCATGTGCCTTGAACATCCACTATCTGTGTAGCCTTGATCTGATCTTTTTGTCCTTGGATGTTCCTGCACATATAAGTAAGGAGTTAGTTTCCTTTAGGGATCCAAGCCATGATTGACTTGGATCTGCCTCGTGTATCAATATAGTTAAATCTATCGAAGGTCATTGATACACCATTGGGATTGGTTGTTGAGGTATTTCCTTTAGGTTTCCATTCCCAATGTGCTGAGGCCTTCACAACATTTCCCATGTTACACCTGGTCTTGTTTACAACCCTTGCAGTGGGAACTTTTGATTGAGCAGTGGTAACTGCTGGTTTAGATTTTGGTACCCACTATTGGTTATAGTTAACCCTTTTATCAGAAAAAGACCTTTTCCCTGTTTGTGCATATTTTGCAAAAGTTGTTTTGGATTGTGCACTTGAAACAGGTGATTTAGGGTGAGCAGTGTTGACAGTTTTAGCAGTGGCAAAAGTTTTAATACCACTTCTTAGTTGAACTGCTCTTGGGATCATTTTGCTGTAAGAATTAGGGTGTAAATTGTTTTGAAATCTGTTTAACTCCACCTTTTTATTCCCATGGACTTCCCTTCTCCCAACATGATAGTCACAATTAGCATGTAGATGATTAAAGCTACCACAAATATAATATGCTTTACTGTACATCACAAAATCACTACCTAGTTGTTGAGATTTGACATGATTCCAACTCCCCTGGTTTCCCCTAGGAGCTGATGACTTATTTCTATACATCTCAGCATACCTTACAGTTGATCTAGGCTTATTAACTTGTTTCCTAGGTTCCTCTGTAATAGTATTAACAACTTTTGGGATAGAAGCCTCTACATTATTTTTAACATTCTCATCAATAACAGATGAGTCACTTGCACTTTCAAAAACATCAGGTTCATGCTTAACCTCTTCCTCACTTGTCACAAATTTGAGAGGACCATACTCACGAATAGGTTCCTGAAAATCTTCTAGGCCTGTATGAGCTAAATCTATGCCAGTAGGTGATGGAACACCTGGTGGAGGAACAATATTGTATCCCATACCAGACTTAACTTTACTAGTAATTTGAGCATTCCAAATTTTATCAATTGACTTAGACTGATAATAACAGGTGTCAACAGATTAATTGACATTCTCGTTAATCTTTTTTAGTTTTTCAAACTCTTCTTTTAATGCCTCATTTACTGCTGTCTTATGATCTATCTCTCTTCTAAGAATAATCATATCATCATTATATTTTGACTCATTTGCTCTATAATGCTCTAGTTATTTTTCTAATACAGATATGCCTCTTCTAAGATTTGACACGGCATAATTAGCAGCAAATAACTCTGTTCTTTGGTTTTCAAAAGATTCATTAAGCCTTTCACATTCTCTAGAAGCCCTACATGTTTTAGAACAACTTTCAAAGTTTTGTACCTCAAAGTCAGAGAAAGCCATGAGAGCATGTTCTGTAGACACAAGAGCATCATCTAAAGGTTGTTCCTCTTGTCCATCAGCCATAAAACTCCAATCATAGCTCACACCATCAATAGCCAACATTGCCTTTGGTTCTTCCACAATTGGTTCTTTCTTTTACTTGTACCAAGTAGACCTTTTGTCCTGGTTCCTTGGTCTTATGCATTCTCTAGCAAAATGCCCCAACTTGTGACAATTGAAACACTCTACTTTCTTTTTATCGAACACTGCACTTTCACCATCATTAATGTGAATTGGCTTGCCAGTCTTCTTGTAGAATTTCCTAGCCCTCATGCTAAGAAGAGCTATTTGCCATTTTATGTCCATTTCCTCCAAGTCGTCTTCATCAATTTGCTCTATGTCTTCACGAGTTAAAATAGAGCCATTAACTTGAGTGGAGATAAAAGCATAAAAGGTAGGATCTCCAATACCAACAACCTTCTTCTTTGAACCTGCAGTGGTAACACTAGCGTTACCAGTGGAAACTGTAGAACCAGCAGTGGCAATATCATCATCACTGTCATCTTCAGAATCACTGTCAACAGAGGTTGACAACAATGCCAAGCTGCTAGAGCTTGTACCAAGCTTCCCTGCCTTCTTCAACCTTTGTTCAATGAGTTTGAAGTTATTGTAAAAGATCATTGAGCTTCATAGTTTCAATCTCTGGTTTATTTTCCCAGACTGTAACATTTTTATGAAACTCAGAAGGCAAACTTCTTAGAACTTTAGATTGAGGTCTTCCTTATCTACCTCAATTCCAAACACAGTCAATTGTGTGACAATCTTCTGTAGTTTGGTGAAGATGCTGTCAAGAGATTCATTCCTTAAAGCAGAGAAGTTTTCATAACTTTGCTTTAACAATGTCTTTTGAGTCCTCTTAGTAGTGTCATTGCCACTAAACACTGAGCAAATCTCTTCAAAAAGTTCTTTTGTTGTCTTGTACTTACTGAAAGCAATGATCTGGTCTTTAGGAAGAGTCATTAGCAACAAACTTCTTGCCTTCAGATCATTCTTCTTCTTTTCTCTTTCATCATTAGTCTCAGGTACAGAAATTGTTACAACTTCTATGTCACCAACTTTCTCAGTCTTTGTAATAGACTTAAAGGAATCACCAGTTAAGATGATCTCCCATAGAGTATAATCTTGTATGAGAAAGTATTGCTCAATCATTATTCTCCATATCTCAAACTCATTAAGTTTGAGCTTAGGAAGCCTTGGAGCAGAGTTGGACTGGTTGTTTTCCATCTCCATTGATTTGAGTGAGTAGGTTAAGCTTATTCCTTGGATCTTCTAAATCAAAATATCAGAACCTTCGATCTGATACCACTTGATGGATCTAAACACACACCTTGTGTTAGTTATATTTTGAGTTATATTAATAAGCACACAGAATATACTTAGTAATACTTAGAAGATGGTTTATATGATGTAATGTAAGTGAACAGTTTAACACAAAGCTTCAATATTATTAAGAAATAATATGAGTGATCTTGCTTATCACTAGGGTTATACCTTGAAGCTTATATGAATAATACGTGAGTATTTCGTACTCTAAACAATGACCTAGGATCTCATTTTATAGCACAAGGAGTCCTTTACAAGATAAGTATAATCCTAACAATATAGAATATACACAAGATCTTTTCTATACTTATCAATATACGAATACATAACAATTATCCTAATAGCAGCGGTAATAACGTACTGGCAGTGGTAATGAGTTTCCACTGCTAGTGTAATCTTTAGCAGTGTTAACCACAAGCGTATCAGTAATAACTGTTAGCTTTATTCCCAACACTCTAAAATGTTCTAACGTAGGCTTTTTGCCTCGAAGTAACTCGTATGGAGTTTTACCTAAGAATGGTCTAATTAGGACTCAGTTAAGTATGTAGGTTGATGTATCAATGACATTGCACCAAAATTTTTGAGGAATAGATTGCTCATTAATCATGGTGCGACTCATTTCTTGTAGGGTTATCTTTTTACTTTCAACTACCCTATTTGATTGTAAAGTGCGAGGAGCCAAGAAATTGTGAGTAATACCATTAGCATCACAAAAAGCTCCAAATTGCGCTTCATTATCAAATTCCCTACCACGATCCATTCTAATAGACACTATAGGACTTCCTAATTGTCTTTGGATTTTCTTACTTAATATTTCAAAGTAATCAAACGTTTCAGTTTTATTCTTTAAAAATTTAGTCCATGTGTACCTATAATAATCATCAACTATAACCAAAGTATAGTAGTTATCTCCATAACTTTAAATAGCAGATGGACCAAATAAATCCATGTGAAGTAGTTCTAGACACTTAGTAGTAGAGACCATATTTTTAGCTTTGTGACTAGCATGGACTTGCTTTCCTACGTTACAAGCATCACAAAAATGATGTTCGTATTTTAATTTTGGTAGATCTCTTACTATTTCTTTAGATGATAGCGATTGAAGAAGTCAAATATTGGCATGACTCAATATTCGATATTATAAGGTTGAAGTATCATCCATAGAAGTAAGAAAAAGTTTTTCTTTAGGTTTATTACCGATTTTAATGACATATACTCCATGTTTTCTAATGCCTCTTCCTACAGTAATATCGTTTTCAATATTTTACTACCAGTTTCACTAAAAAGTACGTTGCACTTTTTATCACATATTTGTCCTATACTTAGAAGGTTGAAGTTTAGGTTTTCTATGTGACACACATCATTAATGGTTAAAGATTTGTGAGAAATTGTACCTTTACCGATGATTTTTCTCTTGCTATTACCAAATACCATATTCCCTCCATTGAAGGATTCGTATGTGGAAAACAAGTCTTTGATACCGGTGATGTGCCTCGTGCACCCGCTATCCTTAATCCATTCATCCGGATCTAGGTCGACCTTTAAGCACACCTAAGAAAACAATTAACTCAACAGTTTGGTCCCCATTTGTTCATGGGTCCATTAGTGTTATACATTTCATTCATGTTAGGCATATATGGAAATGGTGAGAACGCATTCCATGGTGTAAAGTTTTGAAATGGAAAGCCGTTTTGTACATTAGGATTCCATCCCATTTGATGGTGATTACTTCTCGGATAAACATTATTAAGTCTTCTTATAAATGTGTTTGGTTTTGAAAATGGTGGACATTTGTTTCTTATAAAACTTTGATTTTGTTTTAGTGGAGGTGGTTGTCTAACAGTAACGTGGGTTGGTTTCTTCTTGTTAATGATAACAAAGTCGATTCTAGATGAAGTAGCTACATTATTTCTATTGTTTGCTATTACAGACCCAGTGATCCCTGGTTTTACACTAGACGGTTCCCTTTTCAAGGGATCTGTGGGATCCGTGACTATAGTAGCTTGTTTTTCAGTTGCTTTGACAAATTATGTTTCTTTATTCTCGCTAGTTGATGCATTAAGTTCCTGAAAACCTAAACCCTTTTGATTGTTTCCTGTTTTGACACTATCTAGTATTATATCTAGAGTATTAGTATTCATTCTAGCAATCTTGGAATCAAGATTATCAACTAATGTTTGAAGTTGAACACAAAGCTCACATTCCTCATCTATTATCTTCCCTTTTTCTAAACGTTTTAATTTGCCTTTTAACTCAATGACTTCCTTTTCTAAATGTTCATTTTTGTTTTTCAAATTTTTTTTTGTTAATTACTTTTAGACTAATTTTGCAAAGTTTATCATATTCACCATGCAATGATTCATCATCTAATGATGAGCTACTATAATAGAGAGATTCGGGACATACCTCGTTTGAGTCATTTGCCATGAGACAAATTTCTTCGTTCTCCTCCTCACTCATTTCCCATGAACCACTCACGAATGCCTTTTGTTCGTCACGTTTGGGACACTCACTAATGAAGTGTGTTAGGAATTAGAAAATTCAGTCGTTAAAGAGTCGGTCACCTCAAGTACATGTATTCGTTAGAAAGCTCGTAGTCGTAGTCACGTTATGTTAGCAAGTAGTTTGTTAAGTAACACCGTGGAGGACGGACGGGTCTTTACCCACTGTATGCCTGATCCACAGCCCGTAGGTGGCGTTTATTTGTAAGACACTATAAATACCCTCTACCTCCCAAGGTAGAGGGTTGGAGCTTCAATACCATTTTTGTTTGTTTCACATAGTTCCCAACTCTCTTCCATTTCTCTCTCTAAACATATTGAATGCCTCATGTGATTATGGTTTAGTGTGTTTGTGAAATCCAATATCTTACAATTGGTATCAAGAGCCATGGTTTGATCACTCATCTTTCATGCTCTTTGTTTTGGTGGATTTCATATGGTTTTTGGGGTGTTAAGTGTTTAGGAGAGTTTGAATCATTTGGACAATTTCTAGTGTTAAAGTTTGAATTTTTCTTGTACTTTTGTGTTTAGGATCATCATATGTGTTTATGTTTTGAATTGGAAGGCTTAAATCATTGTGGTTTGGTTGTTTTTGATTGATAAAGTGGTTATTTGTTAAAGTTATACTAAGCGAGTAGAGTCTCAGAGTTTTTGTTTCTTCGAAGCGAGTTGCTTCGTTATTGGAAGCGAGTTGATATATGCGACTTGGCTATTTAGCGAGTTGACTCTTTATGCGACTTGGGTTCTAAGCGAGTTGTTTCTTTAAGCGACTTGGGTTCTAAGCGAGTTGTTTCTTTAAGCGACTTGGGTTCTAAGCGAGTTGTTTCTTCAAGCGACTTGAGTTCTAAAGCGACTTGGCTATTGAGCGAGTTGTACAGCTAGCGAGTTAGATTAAGCGACTTGGTGGTTAAGCGAGTTGTCTCTGTTTGCGACTTGCTATTAAGCGAGTTGTCTCTATATGCGACTTGGCTATTAAGCGAATTGGTTCTTTAAGCGACTTGTTTCATTAAGCGAGTTGGGTGGTTTGCGAGTTGATAACTAAGCGAGTTGATTGTTTAGCTACTTGTCTATTAAGTCTTGTTACTTCTTTGTGCTACATTCTTACGGTTGTTCTTTTGGTTTAGTAAAATCTTCTGAAAGAATCAATTTCCCGGTTTAATCAAGGAATAGTAAAATCCCGTAGAACTTGTAATCATGTCAAACATCGTACCTACTATCATTTCTTCTGTAGCTGAGGACGTTCAAGCAGCTGGATCAGATACTCGTTCACCTATGCTTGATAGAACTGATTTTGACTCATGGGCTCAACGAATCCGATTGTACTGTCTTGGAAAGGAAAATGGGGTCAACATTCTCAAATCCATTGATGAAGGACCTTATCAGGTTGAGACTACAAGAGACTTATCAATCACAACACTGAAGCCAAGGCAGTTTGGGATAATGTCAAAATGCTTCTCTCAGGTTCTGAGTTAACTAAGGAAGACAGAGAATCACAACTGTATGATGAATTTGAGCATTTCAAGATGAAACCTGATGAGAGTGTCTATGAGTACTACGTGCGATTCCATAAGCTTGTGAATGACATGAGGAACATCAAAATGACCATGCCTAACATTCAGCTTAACTCAAAGTTTGTGAACAACATGAATCCCGAATGGCACAAATTTGTCACCTCTGTGAAGCTAACCAAAGGATTAAAGAATACAAACTATGAGCAATTGTATACCTTCCTGCTTCAGAATCAGAGGCATGCTATGTTTGAAAAAAGGATTCTGGATCAGTTCAAAACCAATCAGGGAGAAACCAGCACACCAAATGATTCTACTGCTTTCTACACCAATGTTGGTATTACCACCAAAGCATCTCAAGTCATACCCATGGGAAATGGTAATTACAAGCTCATCCCTGATCCAGCATATAAGCCTCCCGACCCAAAAACACTCATGGAAAACTTCATCACTCAACTGTCTCTCATGGTTACTCAAAACATGAACTCTCTCCCACACACCAACAATAACCTCAGAACAGCATCCAATCCACACAATCAAGCTACTGTCAGAGATGGGAAGGTTGTGGTGCAACCAGTTCAAGAAAGACAGTATGAACAGGGAAGAGGTGGAGTTGGTAGATGATATGTAGCAAATCAGAATCGTGGAAGGAATCCAAATCAAGGACAAGCAAAGCCAGTCAAATTCTACAACTGTGGTGGTGAGGGACACATTTCTAGGAACTGCACATCTCCAAAACGTCCATAGAATGCAGAATACTTCAGAGACAAGATGTTGCTCGTGCAAGCTCAGGATAATGGTGCAGCTTTGGATGAAGAGGAGTTGTTGTTTCTTGCTGAGGGCAATGCCAAGACATATGATGCAGATGTGGATGAGCAGCCAATTCAGGAGATAGTTCACAATCATCAGAATGCCTTTCAAGTCGCTGACTGTGATGCATACGAATCTGACGTCGATGATGAACCTACTGCACAAACAATTTTCATGGCTAGCATTTCTCCAATGGTCTCTCCTAAGGTCTCATCATCACAACAAGCTGGTCCATCCAAAGAATCAATCATCTTAGAGGTATTAAAACTATATGATGATGTTGATGATTAAAAGATGCATAATAAAGTACAATCTCTTGAAACTTATGAATCAGATATTGATGATCAGGGTAACAACAATATTGTCCCATATGATCAATATGTGAAACAAAGTGAAAGTGAGGTTGTACCAAGCAATGCATCTTCTGCAGTCAATGATGACTATGCTTTTGATGAATACACTGCATGTGCCCCTGATGATTCTATTATCTCTGAACTAAATGCCTATAAAGAACAAGTTGCTATTTATGAACAGCGTGCTAAGTTTGAGTTAACCACCCGTGAGCTGGAAATGGATGACCAAATGCGTACAACTATTATAAAAAGTAAGTTTAGAGAAGAAGTATTAAAACAAGAGTTAAACTCCTTACAAGAAAAGCTTTCTAAAACTGCTAAGCAAAAACAAGAACTTCAAGAAAATGTTAAAATGCTTAAGCAAGAATTTAGTGCTAAGGAATCAAAACTTTTGAATGATTTTTCTAATCTAAAACCCTTGAAAAACAAGCTTGAAAATAAGTTGTACGTACAAGGGAATACCATTCAGACTGCTCACATGATCACTAAGCATAGAGTTCTCAGCGATAAGCATAGTATCCCCATTATAAAGGAATCCAACCCTGAGTATGGTAAGATAGCAAAAGATGCTCAAAATGTAATCTATGATGGCAATGAGATTCTTAAACCTAGACAGAAACCTAGTTGCATTGAGTGCACTGAGGAAGATAGAAAACTAGATGATGCATCTAGGGAGAAAATGAATAAAAAGCTTAACGATCCTGCGTGTAAAGATAAAAACATAACGATCAAACCCCATGATTACACTAAGGAAAATTGGATATCCTTGAACATGTTTAAGCCTCAAACTCAATTAACCCCTAAACAGATCTTTTGGAAGAAAGACATGGATAAGCTAAAAGTTAATGTACTTGTTGAAACAAATACTCCCCTTAGGAAGATGCCTGTAGCTACTGTGTATCCTCCAAATACACCAATGCATCTAGTTCCTAGATCTATTGCCACTAATAGCAAGACTTTAACCAGCCTATATGTTGTTTATCAGCTGTTTTTTGATTTTGAGAAAACGTGTAAAAAGAGAATCACACCTACTGGGATAACTGAGGGGGAGAGGGCTTTTGAGCAAACTAAAGAATGTTATTTAACTGAGGTCATGCCTTTCTTCAAACAATTAAAAGGTCAATTTGAGAGTCTTCAAAAAGGGATAAATTCAGATATTAAAGAAATGGAAAAGGAATTTGATGCAATGATAGTTGAAGTCAATAATTATGAATAGGAACTCAAATATAATGAAGTTGAAAGAAAGAACTTGCACATCTTAAATGAGAATTTGATTTCGAGTTGTGTTGCTCAAGATGTGTTTTATACTGTTACTAAGCACTCTATTACTGCTTCTCGATTTCATGAATTATCTATTGCATTGAAAGTTTTCCATGATCGTGTCATTGAGCTTGAAAACAAAAACTCAGAACTAAGTGAGAAAATTGATCAGGATGATCACGATAATTTGGTAAAACATTTTTCTAAACTAGAAGTTGAACATCTTGATTTACAACTAAAATATCAACATCTTAAAGAAAATGTCAAAACCTCAAATATCAAGACATCCTCAGATGTTCTAGGGTTTGATGCAGTTTTTCAGATAAACAAACGTGACGAACAGATTCAAGCTCATTGTAACACGATCAGAAAGTTGAAAGCCCAAATCTCTCAATTAAAGGGTGAAAAGAACAATGTGACTGGCTCCCAAATGCCTCCTCCTTTAGATTCTCAGTATTCTCAAACTTTTCATCTTCAAAACCTAGTTAATGCTTTACAAAAAGAAAACGAAGGTTTTCTAGAAAAAATGAAAAAGTTAAACGACACTTTAAAGAGTTATATGATTCAATGAAAGTCACTCGTGACAAAAACAACGAAAAAATAATGTCTTTACAAAAAGAAATTGAGAATCTGAGGAGTCAGGAGAAAGGGAAAATGCCACTAGTTTTTAATGAGAATGTTGCATCAAAATCATCCTCAGACTGCAAATATACTGTGACTGTTAAATACATTCTTCCTCATCTTAGGAATAATGAACCTGTGTTTCACAACTATTGTGCTCACCTTAAGGATAGTCTAGAATGTCTCCGTGAGATTGTGGAAGAGGATTTTATAAATAAGTCTCTTGACAGTGAAATTAGGTTTGCGTGCATTCAAGCCAAAAGATCTCAAGAACTGCTAGATCGTTTAATAGCAACATGTCCTAAATCCTTAGGTGCAAAAGGAAAAGCTGTGATGCCTTGTTCTATGCCTAGTGCCAAGCATACAAACCACTCTATGCCCAGTAATATGAAAGTGAATTCTAAGGTGCCTTATAGTAGTTCAGATCCTTGCACATCTAGTTCAGGAATGCAAAAGGTAGCTCAACCAACTAATGTTCCCATAATTCCCTCTACAGGAATAATCAGTGACATTAAATCAAGCGGGTCAAAGCCTCTAGGCAATACCAAGAATGATAGGACCTTGCAAGCTAGGAATGTTCAGTGGAAGAAAGTAGAAGATCACCCTAGGGAGAATTTGAATAAAACGAATCGTGTTGAATCTAGTGCTAGCTCTAAGCGTACTGTAATTAATGCGAATTCTACTAATTTTGGCAAAACATGTAATGATGATTGCGTTGTTTCTGTTACTAATTATGAATGTGGTGTGAATGACTAGTCTAATGCTGTTAAATACCCTGTTAAGATTGTTAATGAAAAAAATCGAGCTAAGAAGGCTAGAAAACAATGGCGGAAGAAGGGTAGGAAACATTGGAAACCCACAGGGAGGAAATTTAGCAACTTAGGTTATCAGTGGATACCTACAGGGCGAAAATTCAATCTTAATGAGATGTGCCCTATATTATATAGACCAATGCCCATTAGGAAGTGGATGCCTACTGGTAGAACTATTCCCTTAAGAAGTGAACATACTTTAAATAGGTTAAATACGGACATTAGCACTGCATCCATTTCTGATGATTCCATTGTTTCTACTTCTGATGTGGGTGTTCCAATTACTGTTACTAACCATGTGGAATCCATTATTGCATGGGGTTCCCAATTATCCAGTTATCCATTCTTGTCTGTGTTCAACTACAGATCGTTCAAATCGTTCTGTGGTACCTGGACTCAGGCTGTTCCAAGCATATGACTGAAGACCGGTCGCGGCTCATGAACTTCGTGAGCAAATGCATCGGGACTGTTAGATTCGGGAACGATCATTTTGGTGCAATTATGGGTTATGGAGATTATGTTGTCGGTGATAGTGTTATCTCCAGGGTATATTATGTAGAAGATCTTGGTCATAACTTATTCTCTGTCGGTCAATTCTGTGATTCTGATCTAGAAGTGGCCTTCAGAAAACATACTTGTTTCATTAGAGAACTTGATGGTAAAGAACTTTTAAGAGGAACTCGTGGTTCAAATCTATACACCATCTCTATCGAAGATATGATGAAGTCTTCTCCAATTTGCTTGTTGTCAAAGGCTTCAAAAAGAAAGTCATGGTTATGGCATCGTCGTCTCAATCACTTGAACTTCGGCACCATCAATGATCTCTCCAGAAAGGACTTAGTTGTAGGTATTCCTAGACTAAAGTATGAAAAGGATCATCTTTGTTCAGCATGCCAATTGGGAAAAAGCAAGAAATATGCCCACAAACCCATGCCTACAAACTCAGTTACAGAAGTTCTTCATACAATTCACATGGATTTATGTGGACCCATGAGAGTGCAAAATATCTTTGGGAAGAAATATGTGTTAGTTGTGGTTGATGATTACTCTCGATTCACCTGGGTCAAGTTCTTAAGGACAAAGGATGAAAGTCCAGATATCATCATCAAACTTATCAAACAGCTGCAGGTTCGACTTAACAAAACTGTCAGAATCATCTGAACAGACAATGGAACTGAGTTTGTTAATAAACAACTTAGTGAGTTTTATGAAAGTGTTGGAATCAGTCATCAAAGAAGTGTTCCACGAACTCCTCAACAGAACGGTGTAGTTGAAAGACGAAATCAAACTCTTGTGGAAGCCGCAAGAACAATGCTGATTTACTCAAAGGTTCCAATGTTTCTCTGGGCTGAAGCCATTGCCACTGCATGCTACACTCAAAATCGATCCCTAATTCACACTGCTCATGGAAAAACTCAATATGAACTTGTCCACAATAGAAAACCTAATCTCTCATTCCTTCGTGTGTTTGGTGCATTGTGTTATCCAACTAATGAGGGCCAAGACTTAGGAAAACTTAAAGCTAAAGCGGACATTGGAGTATTTGTAGGATATGCACCAAATAAAAAGGGATACCGAATCTACAACAAAAGAACCCGAAATATCATGGAAACAATTCACGTTACGTTCGATGAGCTGACCGGTCCAATTGCTCCAGGACAACCCAGTTCTGGACCCGCATCATTATGTAGTCCCATCAATTCTACTCTTGTTTCTAATCCCTCACTAGCAACTCCTTATGTACCTCCTTCAGAGGATGATTTGAAAAAATTATTTGATCCAATGTTTGATGAACACTATGAACCAAGTGTTAATGATATGTCAGTTCCATCAACAGAGGCTGCCTCTATCCTTGTCAATGAAGTTAACCCTTCAGTTTCAATGTCATTAAGTCAAGAAGTGCCTGCTGCTGATCACTCTGTCTCATCAACAAATCATCAATCATCGAGTGTACACAATGGAAATGTTGTTGTTGTTACAGATGATGAAAACCCTTTTGCTCCTCTAGAAGATGAACCCTTAGAAAACATATTTGCTCCTGAATCATCATCAGAACCATCGTCATCAGGAGATATAGACTCTGCTACTTCAGCCCCTCAACAACAACCACATGAACATCTTAGGAAATGGACACATGATCATCCATTGGACAACATCATTGGAAACCTTTCTCGTCCAGTATCCACGCGGAAACAACTTGCAACCGATGCCTTATGGTGCTTCTTCAACTCCGTACTCTCTAAGATCGAACCAAAACACGTGAAAACAGCCATGAATGAAGACATATGGTTCAATGCCATGTAAGAAGAAATTCATGAGTTTGATCGACTAGATGTATGGGATTAGTACCTGCTCCAGATTGTGCAATGTTCATTGCTCTAAAGTGGATCTTCAAAGTGAAGCTTGATGAGCATGGCGATGTATTAAAGAACAAGGCTAGGTTGGTTGCAAAAGGATACCGTCAGGAGGAAGGTATTGACTTTAAAGAATCATTTGCTCCTGTGGCACGCATCGAGGTGATCAGAATCTTCCTGGCTAATGCTGCAAGTAAGAATATGATTGTCTATCAGATGGATGTAAAGACGGCTTTTCTTAACGGAGATCTTAAAGAAGTCGTATACGTCAGCCAACCGGAAGGTTTTGTGAATCCAGAGCATCCTACTCATGTCTATCAATTGAAGAAGGCTCTTTACGGCTTGAAGCAAGCTCCAAGGGCATGGTATGATACGCTATCAAAGTTTCTTCTATCTACTGGATTCAGCAAAGGAGCAGTTGATCCAACATTGTTCACCAGGATGTCAGGCAAACATTTAATTCACGTTCAAATATATGTTGATGATATCATCTTTGCCTCGACTGACACCAATGAATGTGATCGTTTTTCAAATGAAATGGGTTCCAAATTTCAAATGTCAATGATGGGACAAATGTCATTTTTCTTGGGATTACAAATCTCACAAAGTCCCAGAGGCATTTTTATAAATCAATCTAAATATGCAAATGAGATTTTAAAGAAATTTGGATTTGATTCTAGTGACCCTGTTGACACTCCTATGATTGAGCGTACTAAAATGGATGAGGACCACTCAGGGATCATGGTAGACCAAACGAAATATCAGAGTATGATTGGATCCCTGATGTACCTCACAGCCAGTAGACCTGATATTCTGTTCGTTGTATGCATGTGTGCTAGATACCAGGCTAAGCCTACCAAAAATCACTTTGAAGCGATTAAACGGGTCTTTCGGTACCTCCAAGGAACCATCAACATGGGACTTTGGTACCCGAAGGACACCGGTATGTCACTAACAGCATATGCAGATGCAGATCATGCAGGGTGTCAAGATACTCGTCGAAGTACGTCTGGAGGTGCTCAGTTTTTGGGTGATAAGCTTGTGAGCTGGTCTTCAAAGAAGCAAATAAGTACTTCTATTTCCTCTACATAGGCTGAATAAATAGCCATGTCATCTTGTTGTGCTCAAATCCTATGGATGAGATTACAATTATCTGACTATGGCTTTGAATTCAACAAAATTCCTCTGTACTATGATAATAAAAGTGCTATTGCTCTCTCATGCAACAACGTACAACACTCAAGAGCAAAGCACAACGACATTCGACATCATTTCATCTGGGAGCAAGTAGAAAACGGTGTGGTGGAACTCTATTTTGTGAGGACTGAATACCAGTTAGCAGACATCTTCACCAAAGCTCTTCCTAGAGAACGTTTTGAGTTTATCCTCCCACGACTTGGTCTAAAGAGTCTACAACCGGAAACACTCAAACGTCTTCAAGAGGAAGATGAGGAGTAAAGGTCTTCCTTCATCCATCTCTTGTAAATATTTATTCAAAAAGCAAATATAAAAATATAAAATTCTCTAAAATCCATAAAAAATTGAAAAATCTTGAAAAATTCCAAAAATATTGTTATATTGTCATGTTTTTCCTTATTTGATATCATCTACGGACTTTGTGTTGACAGTCAAAGAATGTCACGGGTCTTTAGAGGTTCTTCGAATGTACATATTTTTGTTTAAAAAAAATGAGGCTGAGAAAAATGGTTGTTTATTGTCATTTCAGGCAGTAACCCGTTTTAAAAGTAAAGAACAGAGCCATGCTTTATCTTATTTTTCAAATCTCATGCTCTGATTCTTAAAACAAATGTTTTTCATCAAAAAGACAAATGTTTCTCTTTCCAAATATTTTTCCGTCTAATGATTCTTCTGAAAAATATTTGTCATCTAATGAAAACTAAATTGCTTTGAAAACACCTCGTACTCTATTATTCATGTAAATCATTAGTGCTTATCATCTATCAAAATCTCTATCTCTCAATCAACAACTTGTGTCATTGACTGAGGAGGAGAATGATTTTATTCGAATTAAAAAGTTTATTTTGATCAAGGTTTATTGTTGAAAAATAAAAAAGAATAATGTTTTATACAGTTGATTCAAAACCTTTGCTAAATGCTACGTTTTCAAAAGACAATCTTGCATGTTTAATAAATGGAGTTTAAAGTCTGAAAATCTGATCCATATCAGTTAAAAAGTTTTTGTTTCAAAAGCAAGTCACTATTCTCCTCAAAAAGCTTTCAAAATTGAATTTAAATCAATAGAGATCACAACTCTGAAAGGAGTTGAAAAATGTGATCGGGGGAGAATTTGTGATTTAAATTGGATTTAAACTGATAATTCAACACATGGTTTTATAAGGATGTACAAGCTCTCCTTCCCACATGTGCCAAACGATTTCAAATTTTCCATGCACATGTTGAGGGGGAGCATCTATCTTAAACCACAAAGATTTGAAACGTGATCAATTTATTTCAATGTGCAGTCTTTTCCTAATATGTGCAAAACATTGTCAAATTTCTATGCACATATTGAGGGGGAGCAACTATTTTGAAAACCACATTCTTTATATAACTACTCTTAGATGCAAGCCAACCCCTCAAAGATGAAAATTATTTCTATTACGAAATGATGCTTGATGCACATGTTTAGGGGGAGCTCTTGTTCTAAAATTTTAAAAACATTTCAGGTACAAAAAATGCTTTGATAATATATCACAAGTATCTGGATTGATTTTAAAATGGTTTTCAATTGGTTCCAATGGCAGATGAACAATACCAAATAGACCGGCCAACTTTACTTTATGTATGGTGATATAAGGATGATAAGGTTAGGTATTTGTTCCCATGATCCACCATAACCGGAGGGATCTACCCAGGGACAATCCACTAGATAGTGTAGAAGTCCTTAGGTATGATGAAAAAAGGAGAAATGTGAGATATTGGAAGAGTGCAGACTGAGACAGAGCTAGTACTGGAACAAACCCAACAAGGTTCTAGTTATGAAGTCTCGGTAAACACTGAAGGGGTTGAATAATGAAAAAGAATTGAATGTGAAAAGGGTGAAAATAAATAGCCCTCTGATAATTCAACCTTAGGGCAGATACCGGGTTCAATTCATATGCTACTGGTGGTTACTAAGGTAACACTGGTATTGAAGACAAGACGTCATGGACCTAGTGACGCACTGCACTACATCTTCCCAAGCTACTCAAGTTTCTCTTAAAAGGACTTGTTTCATTCTTACGGGGAACCAACATTATCTATCGAATTTCTCTTAGAGTTTGTTGATATTGAAGAAGGAGACCCTCTCCCTAGTCTCCGGCATAGGAACCAAATTATGCACAATTGAGTCTAGAGCCACGAGATCATCATATAAATCTCTTTAGGACACTGTCAATGAAGAATCTTTGTTTCACACAATGTGGAAAGAGAGATTATATCTTATGAGCCCTACGCATTATCCTTGTGGTATTGCCAGAACATCTGAGTGATATGCAATCATATTCACAATGAAGATGGAAAGCCTTCTAGAGCCAACATCAAACAAGCTCCTGGTGGGTGGCATGTGAGATCTATCCAATAGATCAACCATGTAACAACTGAACAGAAACTATGGGGTGATTCAATCTTTTGAATCAATCCTGGTTCAGGTTATGGATTGACGGATACCTTTGAAAAACCAGTCATTGTGCTTAAAAACTCTTTTCTTTAGCACATCGACTGTGTACTAATATTTCAAAATAAAAGGTGTTTATGATTGATAATTGATTTTCATTAAAACTTTCGTTGTATTGCTAAAACAATTTTTATTGAGCGATACACGATTGTTTTTTCAAATCTCTTTTCATCAATCAGTGAATCTCAATTCGCTGGTTCACTCACTCCGTGTTGTCTTCTTTGAGACGTTCCGGTTTGAGAACAGCTAGAGCAGCTCCGAAACCCTGTCAAGGAAATTCTTCGGAATTATACCTGATCACAGCCAGTACTAGTACTGATCAACGGGGAACCGTGGGCCGTGTACCTCAATTCAACGAAAGTGATCAAAGACACTTTTGTGCACTTTATTGCTAACTGTTGTATGCAGGTACGCCCGACGTTCGCAGCTGATCAGAATGAAGCGGTCAATCCATAGCCACATGCTCACACTACACATTCATCTCTAAAGAAATCATGATAAATGCATCAATGACTCTGATATTTTCACTCCATGCTTCCGCTACTCTGATGAGAATATATCATGATCCAGAATATGAGCATGTCGGTCCAATTGTTACAACATCACATAATACCAACACCACAAAGGAAGAGTTAGAGATTTATGTTAGCTGATGATCTCAATGCTGGTTCAAAACTCTTCATCACGTGGATCAGTTAAAGACCTCCACTTGTAATTATCCAAACATGCGGAACATGAAGAATCAAAGACTACAAGCTACTGAGCAAAGAACTTGATCAAGAATCCTAGAACAATCTAATGTAATATGTGTTTGTATTCATTGTAAATTGAGGTGACCTCCCTTAGGGGGAGATTGTTAGGAATTAGAAAATTCAGTCGTTAAAGAGTCGGTCACCTCAAGTATATGTATTCGTTAGAAAGCTCGTAGTAGTAGTCAAGTTATGTTAGCAAATAGTTTGTTAAGTAACACCGTGGAGGACAGATGGGTCTTTACCCACTGTATGCCTGATCCACAGCCCGTAGGTGGCGTTTATTTGTAAGACACTATAAATACCCTCTACCTCCCAAGGTAGAGGGTTGGAGCTTCAAAACCATTTTTCTTTGTTTCACATAGTTCCCAACTCTCTTCCATTTCTCTCTCTAGAACTTTCTCTCTCTAAACATATTGAACGCCTCATGTGATTATGGTTTAGTGTGTTTGTGAAATCCAATATCTTACAAAGTGATTAGGGTCCCCACATTTAAAACATGTGCATTCGTCCCTTGCTTTCTTGTCGTCTTTGCCCTTCCGGAACCCCTTCTTGTCGTCATATGGTTGCTTAACATATCTTCCCTTTCTTCTAAAAAATTCTTGAAATCCCTTACCGCCATGGCATATTCTTCGTCACCACTATCCGAAGAAGAGTTTTCTTCATCGCTTGAGACCTTCTTGGCTTTTAGGGCAAGAGATTTGTGCTTCTCTTTCTTTTCTTTTGAGGCTTCAGAATCTTTAGCGAGGACAAGCTCATAGACCTTTAGTTTGCCTATGAGTTCATCGAGAGTGAGGATTGATAAGTCTTTTGATTCTTCGATGGTCGTTACCTTTGATCTCTACTTGGAAGGAAGTGACATTAGATATCTCCTGACATGATTACGCCTAGAGAAAGTCTCATCAAGTGCTTGTAATGATGTAATTATAGTATTAAAGTTGGCAAAAGAATTATCTATACTATCCTCATCCGATATTGAAAATTGTTCATATTGTTGAACAAATAAATCTATTTTATTGTTTTTAACTTGTTGATTTCCTTGATGAGTTACAACTAAAGAATTCCAAATTTCTTTAGAGGTTTTAAGCATAGAAATTCTTTCGAATTCCTCTTTGGGTAAAGCATTGTATAAAACCATTTTAGCTTTACTATTTTTGGAAAGCTTTTTCTTTTGATCATCAAAGAGTTGATCATGAGGTGTGTTTATTTGGTTGCCGGTTTTATCATCTTTTTTAGTGGTTTCAAAGTCACCTTCAACAATGATATACCAAAGATCAATATCTTTTGACTTCACATAAGTTTTGAATCTATTTTTCCAATAAATAAAACCATCAGTTTCAAGTAGTGGAGGTCGTTGCATAGATTGCCCTTTGATGCGCGTACGAAGCGCGTTCGGAGTCAAAGGAACTTCCTTTTCTTTGAGCAAGTTTTTCAACCACCTAGGCAGTGAACCTAATCGTTGTAGTGTATTATTGGGTAAGCCTCGGGGATTGATATCGTTCTCTAGGAGAATAGGAATGGTAGCAAGTAATGTATTACGAGAAGGTGGGGGTTGAGGATGATTCTTTTTTATCTTTTATAGGTTTTTTAGAAAGCTAAGATAAATATCTCGGGGCAACTGATTTGGGGGGTGGTATTTCTACCGATTACTTCTACTATCTAATTATCCAATACCACGGGTAGCTATGTCTATTTGAAGTGTGCTTGTATGATGATTAAAAATGTATTTACCTAGATACTACTAATCTCTAGTTATCTGTTATTGTTCGGTTGAATTGTCACACCTTATCTTAACGCGTTGTATTCATAAGGTCGTAGGGAATGCGTAGTCCCTAACTCTTTGAGGTTGTCTCTTTGGTTTAGCATACGAAATCCGTAAGCCCTTAAGCAAATTCATTCATAAGCCTCACTTTCAAAAAGCATACTCAAGCATCAAACACAACAATTGATGCCTAGTTGCACTCCTAAACCAATTATAATTAAGATAAAAAACAAAAGCAGTTATGCTTCGACGTCATCTTTAACTTTGTTCTTTGATCATTGTTCTTTGTGGTGAAAGTGATAGTATGTTGTTGTCTGCATCAGTCTGCCTCAGGTCTGCTTCGCTGCTCCAGTGTCTCCACGTCATTCTTCAACATGCTCACACGCTCTTTGACGGTGGAAATCAATACTGATCAAGTTCTTTAAGTCTTTGACTTTGTAGATTCTTTGATTTGATGAAGAATCATTCTGACGGTTGTGTTGCTTTCGAATAGAACTTCCATTAGTCATGATGTTGGCGTGAGCATGAGAAGAGTCAGCATGATCATCCCGCTCCGGAGCTTCCATAAGAAGAAAACATTGCAAACGGTTAGTAATAAGCGGTTTCCGGCACTTACAAGTTTGAACTTCGAGAGTGTTAACAGCATAGTGTGAAAACACAACTCTAATTCTTATAAAGGCCGTTCCTGAACTGGAGTCCCACAAGTGAGATAACGCGATGTACCGAAATACATCTACAGTTCAGATGAGTCGCTGAGGTACACCGAAGCATCACCTCACGACTGTAGACCGTTTGAGACACACTCCGCGTAATCCACGGGGAGTTACCGAAGTGACCTGCTGTCAGGGCTGTTTGATGTTGACCCTGGCAGGAGTTTCCATTCAATCACTGAGGATCACAGATGTGAACCTCTCATAAATGTTCTCGACAGATTGCTAAGATCTGTGAAGGACTCGATATGAACCACTGATGATCTTATTTGTTGATCATCAAGTGATTAAATGTCAAGTGTACCTAAGAGATCTTTTGATGAATCTCGTGGCTCTAGACTCAATAGTGCGTTTTGGTTTTCCTGAGCGGAGACAAGGGAGAGGGTCTCCTTCTTCAATACCAGCGATCTCTAAGAGAAAGCCAATAGTTTATGTAGGGTTCCCTGTGAGAATGAAACAAGCTTCTGTTGAGAGAAACTTGAGTGGCTAAGAAGGTTTAGTGCATGCGTCACTGGGTCCATGACGACTTTTAATCTTCAATACCGGTGTCACTAAGTGACAACCAGTAGCATATGAATTGAACCCGGTGTCTGCCCTAAGTTGAATAATCTGGAGGGCTATTTCTTTTCACCCTTTACTTTACATTTCTTTTTGATTCTTCAACTCCTTCTTTCTCCGATTCTCATTTTCTCCTTTTTATAATCATTCCTAAGGACTTCTAACACTAACTAATGGTAGTGTCCTTGGGTAGATCCCTCCGGCTCTGGCGGATCATAGGACGGTTATTCCTAACCTTAGTCACCTTATAACTCCATGACTAACCTATGTTTGCCATTATAACCACTGTAAGTTAAAATCTCTCTCAAAGGGTTTGTTAACGAAAAACATGTTTGAACCACAGTGAGAGATGAAGTTTTGCATAACTACTCCCCCTCCACATGTGCTTAATAGTTTTAATGGTTAAATGCACAGTGAGGAAAGAGCACGCACTTTTTGAATTGATCCACTAAAGATAGACAATCTCCCGTGAACACGGTTACGTTGAATAGTTAAAGAGATATATTGTCAGCTTTTAGGTGACAACTAGCTCTAATAACTACCTTGAAGGTGTAGACAAACCTTGGAAGGTTGTCAAACCCGTCAGAGTTCATGTCTATCAAAAGTTTCTCGAATGGTACTTTCTACTCAGACAAGTCCTTTGCGAGACACGTTTACATCACTAGCGAACTAGCTTGAAATTATTACCCGTCCAGGACAAGTCTTTTCGAGTTACAAACATTTTAGTACCGTCAATTCGTTGGTTAAGTCTGAGGTACACAGATTCATTTGCATTTTGTACAACATATTTCTTATCACACAATTTTCTCCCCCTCAAAAATGGCATATAAAAATGTTATTTTTGAACGGTTTGAGAATAAATATGACCATTTTGAGTGTTGCGGGAAGAGTGACCACTGTGAACAATTTGTGAACAAAGTTTTCATCAAATATTCCCCCTCAATTAGTGATATAAACGATTGAGGTTTTGAGAAATCTTATGGGGAAGTACTTGTCTTTTTGAGCAAAACCTTGAAAAGTGAAAGGTTTGATAGGTTTTACTCAAAAATAAGAAGCTTTCGCTCCTTTTATAAGGATTGTGGCACAGAGGCGTACCACAGGGTCCTTTCTTGACAGATACGGGTTGTACACTGTTATGTGTGCACAAGCCATACACATATATAATCATACATCCAAAATTATATGAAGAAAACAATTCACGGGGTACCAGGAAGTGCAGTGATATTCCCAGGAGTGCGCACAGGGCGTTGAAAGCCGATGATGTTTCTCCTGAGTCGACCACCAACATAGCTTTCCAATCGTCTGAACTGATCCCTTCTGAACAATCGTTCATCAATCATGGTGACGATGCGTCTCACATCCCTCCTGTCCAGAGAATTCCAGCGTTTAGGATTCCCAACTTTCAGGTGTATATCCTTCAATCTGTACGCTAATCCATCCCTAACCATCTTCAAGGTATGATCCCCGAATTTGTGGAGCTCACTACACGCCATTAAGCAGTTTCTTCGAAGTTCACTGCGGTAAACAACGCCGAAAGGTTTGCTGATGAGCGTGAGTTGTTTAAGCTGGTTGATGTCGGGAAGATCAAGCTGTGGTGGAGTGAAGTTTACACGTTTCTGATATGATTCAACAGCCATCTGGATATCTTCGACACGTTCTTTGATCACGATGCGTCTAATGAAGATGAGAACTGACTTGATAAATTCACGTTGAACTTCAGTCGAGAATTGTCTCATACGACCCTGTACTTTGGCAAGATACATGTCTTCGATGTCGTTGAGGGACAAGTTCTCAAAGTCAGCTTCAGAGAATCCATAGTCCTGTTCATCTTTTCGTTTGACTATGATATTCTTTAAGAATGTGTAGTCCCACTTAGACTTGAGATCAATGTGTTTGATGGCCACGATGTCCTTCGAGCTATACACTGCATGTTGAGACTTTTGAACCAGGCAGCTTCGGTAGTAGATTCTTCGGCGTTCAGGCCAATGATGAATCCCATACAATGCATCTTGGTCGTATGCTTGCACGTTGTCAGAAAACAAGTGAGTTGCACGTTCCTCGATAACTATGCAGTTAGAGTAATTGGCCGCTGGGAATGGAAGAGTCAATGATGTAGTGTATTTTCTTGAACCATTGCCACCATGGAGAAGAAATTCCAGGTCTTTGTTGAAGAAATATCAGAAGGGAATCCTTGGTTCGTCTGCTTGGCCAATGGTCGGTAGAGGTTTGGTCCAGTCGGTGTAGTATGGAGGGTTGTCCCTTTGTGTGAAGTCAATGTTTGCTTCCGGATTGAGCCAATCCATGTTGTTAGACATAGCTCTAGCGATGTTCTCAAGATGATATTCGACCTCAAGGGCGCTTTCAGAGCTGTCTTTCCATAGTTGAAAAGCTTCATTTTTTATTCGCTTCAACTCAGATTTTGTCATTTTCTTCACATGGAACTTTTCTTGCAATAGTTTTGCGTGCTCCAATGTTGAACCGTCTACCATTTCTTGGCCTTGATCAGGGTATGGAGTTTGATTGACAAGTGTGGAGAACCATTCAAACTCTTCGGTTTTATCGTCATCTAGCCATGATACGACTACGGGCTGAGTCGTCTGTTTCTTCTTTTTGGAAGGCTTTGATGATGAAACTGGTTTCTGCACTTGTTTGGGTGAGGTGGGTTGTTGTCGGGGCTCAAGGACCTCTTCATCGTCACCACCCGTATACTCAAAGTAGTCACCAGTTGTATGAGTCAGGGGTGGTAACTCGGAATCGTCCCGAGGTTTATCAGTAGAAGACCGAGGTGGAGGAGACTTATGTTGAGAAGAAGTCCGTGGTGGAGGAGGTGGCATAGATGTAGATTGACCAGACTGCTTCTGACGTTTAAGTGCAGAGTCCTTATCCTTATCATCGTCATCTCTTGGCCGTTTGGGTTGATCGGCTGACTCCTTGCACGATGAACTGAGTTGAAAAGCAAGTAGACCTTCGAAAAATTTAGCTTCATCCGAAGTAAACGTTCCAGATCGCTTTGACATTTGCATCACTAGTTTAGCGATTAACTAAGATTCAGAGAGATCAGCTTCTTTGGCCATTGTATGTTTAACCAATGAGACGATGTTAGGGGTGAGTTGTCTGGAAAATATTTCTCTAGTCACACCGGGGACAGTGTCGAGAAGAAACTTGTGGGTTTGATCTCTTGCTGACTTCTCCAGTTCCTTTTGGACTTTAGGAACGATATCCTGAAGGTACTTTTGAGTGTAACCTTCAATCATTTCATTCAGTTCCTCCTTTTGATGACTCTTCATGAACTTCTGAACAAATTCCCTTTCTTTTTCCATCTTGTCTTTCTCATCATGTAAGTACTGAATTTGGTCAGCAAACCAATTCATTTTTCTGTAAAGTATGTCCTTCTTTCTGACTAGTTGGACAGCTTTCACAATCTTTTTATGAGACTGAGAAATCCAAGATTTAGGTGGTTTCTTCATGGATTTGGATGATGATCTGGTTGACTTTGTTGATGGTGGTTGTGATGAATGAGACGAAGAATCCGATGATGAGGAGACATGAGGAGACTTCATGTCCTTAGGAGTTTCTGAGGTTTTCTCCTTTGAGTGTGTTGGACTGTCGAGAAGAAACTTTGTATAATCATCCTCGTCATCCTTAGACTTTTCTTTCTCAGTTACCTGTTTCTCAAAATCATACACAATAGTGTCCTCCACAGGCTGTTGTTGTTGCAGAAGAGTGGTGGCACCAGATCCCTTATCGGGTCGATTAACCGCATCAGGATCTGGAGAGGAGTGGGCAGCTCCACTTGATCCTCCGGGGCCACCCATTTGATCTTTAGCAAATTCTTCGGCCTTTTGAAGGTGTCTGACTTTGTGAAACTTCTTCCTGTATGCTTGATCCAATTGCTCTTCTTCATCTTCAGAGCTTTCATCCTGAGGTACAAGTGCAGGAGTCTTCCCTTTAATAGTTTGAGCACTTGGAGGTTTTGGTACTGAGGGATTTTCATCCTTTGCAGTTTCAGAGTATGTGATCTCTTCATCTGTGTCAGTAGCCTCAGAGTCCTCGTCCTTGAGCTGTTTTTGCGGTTCAAGTGAAAGGATCGGAGTGGCTTCCAGAGAAGGAACTTTCTTCTTAGGGGTGGGTTTCCTCTTTGGAATAGGTTTCTTCTTTGGAACATTCCTTTGACTATCTGTACTTGTTACACTTCCAGCACTTCCTTTTCTGGTTCTCCTTACAGGTGTACCAGAAGATTTATCGTCGAGATGACCAACTTTGCCTTGTTTGACTGCTTCCAGATATCTTTTGTACGTTTCGAGCTTTCTGACATCTTCAGTGAGAAGGAAATCTGGCAGCACAGCACCTTGTTTCTTTGTAGACGTTTCCTTGATTCTTACAGATAGAATAGGTTCCGTCAACATGTCGTGATTGTCGGGGTCATTGAGCCTCTTGGGAATGTCAGGATGAAGTCCAAGTGCTCTTTGGATCAACAATTTGGTATATCTGATGTAGGGAATCTTTGAGCCAAGTTTGTTGAGAAATGACATCATGTCATCCCAAATCAGAGCTTCGATAGCGATGTGTTTCTTGTTGACCAATGCCCAGAATATTTGCAGTTCCATGAGCTTGGGGTGCTCATAGCCGCTGTCACGACCAGAAACAGACTTGGTGATGATCATGTAGAGAGTTCTCCAGGGTTGAGGAATACTTTTAAGCTCTACGTGAGAATGCTTGTTGATTACTCCTGTAGCCTCGTCATAACTGATATCGATTAAGAATTGGAGAGTGAGCTCTTCAGCAGGTGAGGCATATAGTTTGGTTGGTTCGACTTCAGGAATTAGGAGAACAGCCCTTAAGTCTGCAGGTGTAATGGTGACTTGTTTGTGATTCAGAGTCACCGTCACAACAGTTTGTCCTTTGACCCTTTCCATAGTGTTCTAGAACTGTTGGATGTAGATCTCAGGAACAGTTGCAGAGTGTGTAAGCATGTTCTGATACGGATGAGTCCTCAGAATATCAATAGCAATAAGACATGAAGATTCAGAGCAAGTGAGGGTGTCAAAGTCAACACGGAGGTTATTCTTTCCTATCTTCATTGGATAGCCATGAGGATAGATATCAGCAATGGAGAGAGCTTCAGGTGCATCCACATTCATTTGTTCAGCCATGTCGTGATCTGAAATAACATTAGCCAAAAGAACCAACATATCGAAAGACATAATGTTAGTCAACAGAAGGTCTTATTGTCTAGTTATTGAATGTACAGTGATAATGATTGTTACGAGTCCTAAGTCACTTGTATGTTCAATAGTTCAATGATATCGTGAAATGTTTCGTGAGTTAGTTAACTTTAAGTTTTAAAGTTTATTTTATCACTTATTGTTCACAATATATCAGACGATTTAAGTTTATTAGTGACATTTTTGGATTCGTGATGATATGATTAGTTTATTTACAAGTTTGTACAAGTAACAATTCATCATGAAGGTAAATCCAGGGATAAGCGTAGTTTTGGCAAAGTTATGCGTAGACAGGAATGATATATGCTTAGGCGTAAACTTACGCGTAGAATCCTATCTTATGCGTAAGAAATGTTACGCGTAAGAAAAAGAGACCTTATGCGTAGAGCTTATGCGTAGGCATATATTTACCTTACGCGTAAGGCTACTCGTAAGAGTTGACCTTATGCGTAGAGGTCACTGTTTACGCATATCCTTCACAGGATACGTGTAGTCTATTGTAGAACCTTAAGCGTAGAAGCTACGCGTAAGACAAGTCTTATGCATAACAATCTACGCGTAAGGTGATCCTTATGCGTAGATTAATAACCACCTTGATTCTGAATATTACGTGTAGCAAAGCCTGAAATAAATCCATCAAATCATCAACATTAACACAAACCTTCATTTTATCAACAAAAATGGCATGAATCATTCATAAACTAGTTACGCGTAGAAAGTCATACGCGTAGGTCAAAACCCTAAGGGTTATGACTTACGCGTAAGTTTTCTAACCATGGGATATGCATCAAACAGATTCTGGTAGTTCTAACATGTTGTATGAGTATATAGACCAAGTTATAACATCTAACTCATGGTGAATCAAAAATACCCAAACTTATGAACCTTAAACCCTAATTTCAAATTCTGAATAAATCAGTGTTTCTGGGTAGTTATAGAGCACGGATATAATCAATTCAACATCATATAAGCATAATCCAACAATCTTTTAGACCAAAACACATTACATATGGAAACACCCAAATCGACACATAAACCCTAATTTTCAAAAATCGTAGATTCGTGATTCTGGATGTGTTATGAGCATAGAAATGATATCATAGATGTTGTTACAACATTTTGATACAATCCTTTTAGCCATAAACACACAAATATGATTGTGTGTTCATAAACTTACGCGTAGAACACACAAATCAATATATCACATGTTTTAACCGTTGGATTTATGAAAGATTTAAAACCATTGTTTAAAAACATGATCCAAACACAGAAACACTTACAGATTGATAATCGAAAGCACGGATTTGTAAAACGATTGTGGATCGTGGATGATATTAGGTGAAATATTTAATGTGATGAAAATAAATGTGGTGGGTGGAGTATTTTGTATAAAATAACTTTAAGGTTTTGACAGTTTTAGTCCCTCCACCTTTTCCTTTTTCACACAAAGCCTTTTGAACTTCCAATTTTGGTTGCCAAATGAAGATTTTAGGAAAGAAACTTGACGACACTCCCCCTTGACTTGAGAATATAATGAAAGGTTATTAATTAAAGTCCGAGGAGTGTCTTTGAACCAGGAAATGTACCACCATTTGTAAAAGAATCAACCGAGATGTGATAGCATGCAAGTACACAGATGTTTTGAAACCGTTAATGGATTATTTTCTCCCCCTCAACACTTGATCGGAAAAAATACTGAATTTTGAAAGATTAAAGTGTTGACGGAAGAAATGTACTTGCCATGTTGAAAGAAAGATAGATTGGGAGAATATTTTTGTTCTTTTAACGGATTTTATATTTTTGTATTTTGTTTTTGAAAAATTTATGTACAAAAGATGTTTTGGTGTTTGACAGGTTTTTAAGACTGTTTTAAGAGGTCATCCAATTCCTCTTGAGTCAAACACCTCATACCAATTCGGTGGACCAACTCATTAAACCTAGCGGGAGGCAAGGCTTTGGTGAGCAAATCTGCCAATTGGTATTCAGTACCCACAAAGTATAATTCAACTGTACCCTATTCCACGTGGTCCTTGATGAAATGATAGCGTAGATCGATGTGCTTTGATTTCGAGTGCTGAACTGAGTTGCACGAGATTGCGATGGCACTCCGATTGTCGTAGTACATCGGGATTCTGTCAAATACGTAACCATAGTCTTTGAGTTGTGTTCTCATCCAAATGACTTGAGCACAACACGCGGACATGGCTACATATTCTGCTTCAGTTGATGACAGCGATGTACAATCCTGCTTCTTTGATTGCCAAGACACCAGTTTATCACCGAGAAATTGTAGAGCTCCTGAAGTACTTTTCCTTGAGTCTAATGGTTCTTCGATCTACGACTAAATGTACCCTTTAATCAACTGGGGTGGTTTATGTCTTCATAATAACCCAGGGAGTACATAGATTGTCGATCGTCTGGACTATAACAGAAACGGCAAATAGATACGAGGGCAATAGTCAGGGCTGGTTGACTTTGGGTGGAGAGACTCCGATTTTCTTAGGAGGCTATGTAGTTCCCTTGGTAATTAAACCCCTAGACCATAGGCTTCCTAAGACCAAAACTTGATTAGCGAAAAAGTCTGCGACTGGTGCGTCCTACGAATCTGAGTTCCTTTTCATGAAGTCCTCGAGATGTTAAAGAGCCACTATT
>BPTQ01000001.1:194049351-194091318 GCA_019973895.1 Chrysanthemum seticuspe | reverse complement strand
TGGTGATACTTCCTTGGGTGAACCAAACGATTCTACACACTTCGAAATTCGTCGGTTGTTAGTTAAGTACTTCGACCTAGTGAACTATCTGGAGGTTACGAGTGAGGTCCTTTGATGCTAGTTACCCACTATTCCAAGAAATCCAAGACACTAGACTTCTTCGGTGTACCTTTCAAGAATTTCTTCCAATAGAACCTTCCAGGTAAACTCTACGGATGACAGTAACATGGGCCTCTAGGTTGACGACAAGGTGGTTCTCTACTTGTTTGGTTGTAACGATGACAACGTCTAAATTTAGGATGTCTTGAAGATGTGATACTTCGACTACTTGAACGTTACCTTATGTAGGAGGATCCTAATGGTTTGGGTTAAGAAGCATCACAACTACGAGTTTTCTGACGTGTTTTTTACACCCTAGTATAAGCAGAAGAATACCTTCCTAGACATGAGTTAGTCCTCCTAAACCTTAGGTTTTAAATGAACCGAATACTTGTGAAGTACTAACTTGGATTGTTGGCTGCTTAAAGCTTCACACATCTTAGCAAACCAAGTGGGTTCCTTCATAGTGGTCCGTGATGGATGTTGATTGAAATCGGTTGTGTAGGGTTGAACTTGAAGGCTTGGTTGTGGTTGAACCATTTGTGGTTGTGGAATTGCACCAAGTTGTGGAGTGTGTTGCTGATTAAATTGTTGTTGATAAATAGCTTGTTGTTGATTCCATTGTTGATGTTGTGGAGTTAATTGTTGTTGTTGTTGATGATTATAAGTGTGAGGGAAATAGTTAGAGTATGGTGGTTGAGACATGATGACAAACTTGTGTGGTAAAGATGGATCTTTGTAGTCGAATGAACCTTTGTTGATGAAGTATCCTGAGGCGTAGAAAAGACAAGAACCAAGTAGCACTTATGAGTAAAAACACCAAAAGTTACGCGTAACAATGAGGAGTTACGCGTAGGTTTTAGCTTACGCGTAAGTAGGGAAAACACTAAAGTTAAGCGTAGACAAAAGTTAGGCGTAGAAACGTAGGCGTAGGATTACCTTATGCGTAGACCGTAGTTTACGCGTAAAGTGAATCTTATGCGTAGGAATTCTACGCGTAAGCTTATGCTTATGCGTAATTTTAGGGTTTTTGCCCAAATGATCTTTTACACTTCACAGTGCAAAAGATATCCAAAGTCGACGTATTTTCAGACTTATCCAAGTAAGAAAACACGGATTAAACTAGAAAATTGAAGATCAAACCAAGGAACAATCTTACGCGTAATTTTAGGGTTTTGATACGCGTAGGATTACTCGTAACTTTGATTCTGCCCAAATGTGTTTCTAAACCAGTTTTTTGTTATGGAATAGCTTCAATAGTACCAAAAGAGCACAAAAGTGTGAATTTTGATGTACCAAAACTGCTAAACAGGTTACGCGTAGAACGACACCTACGAACAAAAACTAGCTTAAAAACGTAAATCCACGCGTAAAGTTTGAAACTTTTTGCCAAAAACAAGTATTTTAACACCTCAAAACATTGAAAGTACAAGAATCTTGGATTAAAAAGTGTAAAAAACGAGTTTTTAAGATAACCAAAGAATGCGTTATCTCTACGCGTAAGATCCAAAACCAAAACTTCAAAAACAAACGAGTACACCCAACTATTTGGCGATTGATACCACTGTTAGGTCACTAGTTTTACAACACAAGCTTATAAGAGAAGAGATGAAGGCGATTGAACAAGTAAATCACACAGACACACACGTATAGTAATACCGGTTATGCAAAGAGTATGAATGAGAGAAAAACTTGAACAACCAACCCTCAAATGAGGGTTTACAAGAGTTTATATAGGCAAGGAGCTAGGGCAACACTCCCTCTCCTTCCCTATTCCTTATTGGGCTTGGATCAAGCTTATGGGCCTTCTACATAAGCTTGACCTAAAACAAACATAAAGGCCATAATAAAGCTACCTATTACATATGAAATATAAATACTTGAAATACTGTTTAGGAGTGATTCCAACAGGCCCACTACCGCTTCTAAGTCTGTGCTTGGTAAACCGCCCTCTTTAGATTCTAAAAAACACATTGATGTCCCTGTAGCTCCAGTCTCACCTCCAAGAAATGTAGTACCACCTAGTGCATTCACTAAGACTAAAGCTAAGACTAGTTGGAGATGGCAGAAATGGATACATAATACACTAGGATTTAAATGGATGCCTAAAATCATTGATGTGTGTATTTCAACTATAACTGCTTCGGAACCCTCTAACTCATCGGGTTCCACATCTACTTCTATTCCATCTGTGTCGTCTGTATGTAATGCAGGTGATACAGATCATCCTTTGGATTGTTGATAGCGGATGTTCCCGACACATGATAGGCAACCTTAAACTGTTATCAAACTTTGTTGCAAAGTTCATTGGCACTGTCAGATTCGGGAATGATCACTTCGCAGCTATCATGGGCTACGGAGATTACATCAATGGTAACATCGAAATTTGCAGGGTTTATTATGTGGAAGGCCTCGGTCACAATCTCTTTTCTGTTGGTCAATTCTGTGATGGAGATTTGGAAGTTGCTTTTAGGGAGAAAACTTGTTTCATTCGTGATCTACAAGGAAATGATCTTATGTCTGGCCAGCGCTCATCCAGTCTCTACACTATCTCCATGGAAGACATGATCGCTTCATCTCCCATCTATCTTCTCTCAAAGGCTACATCTACAAAATCTTGGCTATGGCACCGTCGTCTTTCACATCTAAACTTTCAAACCATAACCAACCTTGCTCGACACAAACTAGTTGAAGGTCTCCCGAGATTCTGGTACTCTAAAGATCACCTATGTTCAGCTTGCGAACAAGGGAAAAGCACTCGTGCTCATTTTCCTTCAAAGATGGAACACAGCTCTCAGCATGTGCTTCATCTTCTTCACATGGATTTATGTGGCCCGGTGCGCGTGCAGACAATTAATGGCAAACGCTACATCTTAGTAATTTTTGATGACTACTCACGATGGACTTGGGTCTACTTTCTTCGAAGCAAAGACCAAGCTCCACAAATGATCATCACCTTTCTCACGAAAATTCAAGTTCAGCTCCGGAACACCGTCCGCCAAATCAGAACAGACAAAGGAACTGAATTTGTTAACCAAACTCTTCAGGAATATTATGAGAAAGTGGGAATTGAGCATCAAAAATCTATTGCCCGCACACCAGAACAAAACGGAGTTGTTGAAAGACGAAACCGTACGTTTGTGGAAGCTGCCAGAACAATGTTAATCAATGCTAAACTTCTAGATTACTTGTGGGCTAAAGCTGTTTCAACTGCATGCTACACTCAGAACCGCTCAATGATTACAAAACGCCACAACAAAACACTATTTGAGCTTCTCCACAACCGTAAACCGAATCTCAAACACTTTCATGTCTTTGGATCTCTTTGCTATCTGAATAATGATCGTGATGACTTTGGAAAGCTCAAAGCCAAAGCTGACATTGGAGTCTTTATTGGATATTGTGAGAATTCTAAAGGTTACCGGATCTGGAATCGTCGTACAAAGCAAGTTATGGAAACGATTCATGCTCATTTTGATGAACTCACTGAAATGGCTTCTGAGCATAACAGCTTGGAACCCGGCCACAACCGCTTAAATTTCCCCCAAACCCCATCATCAGCTGATCTAAGCCTCCAGCTTACACGTCAACAAATGGAAAGGCTATTTGCTCCTCTATTCAGTGACGATATTGATGACCGTGCTCCAGGTGTATCCGCTGTTTCCGCTGCTCAACCTGATACTACTCTTATACCTGATACACTTGCTACAACAACTACTGTTGAAGAAGTACCACCAGTTGACTCTACAACAACAGCTGAACAAACTGCTTCCAACGACGCTGAACCAGCTGCTGATGCTCTTAATGAAGTACCCCCACCTGCAGATTTTGATCCTAATGCGTTCTTTAACCCGTTTGCTAATGAAACTGTTGCACCTGATGTCGCGGAATCATCAACAAACCATTTGAATCCTCAAAATCTGCATAATGTATATCAACATCAACCCTCTACACATCGTTGGAAAAAAGACCATCCTTTAGATAATATTATTGGCAACCCGCATCAACCAGTCGTTACAAGACAACGTCTTCACACAGATGGTGAACATTGCATTTATGCTCTCACTGTCTGCCAATTTGAACCTAAAAACATTAAGGACGCAATGACAAAAGACACCTGGATTGAATCCATGCAAGAAGAACTCAACCAATTCAAACGTCTTGAAGTATGGGAACTTGTTGAAAGACCAACAGGGGTCTTCATCATTGGTCTAAAGTGGATTTGGAAAAACAAATTGGATGCTGAAGGGAACGTAATCAGAAATAAGTCACGTCTAGTGGCTAAGGGTTATCGTCAGGAAGAGGGTATTGACTTTGAAGAATCATTTGCTCCGATTGCTCGTCTTGAGGCTGTTCAGATATTTCTCGCGTTCGCGGCTCATATGAATATAACGGTCTTTCAAATGGACGTCAAAACTGCTTTTCTGAATGGTCAACTGAAAGAAACGGTTTATGTCAGCCAGCCAGAAGGATTCGTTGATCCCGCGTTCCCGAACCATGTCTACAAACTGAACAAAGCTCTCTACGGACTCAAACAGGCTCCTCGGGGGTGGTACGATAAGTTATCATCTTTCCTAATTGCCAATAATTTAACCAAAGGTTCGGTCGACCCTACACTTTTCATACAATATCACGAGGAACATATTTTAATCGTTTAAATTTATGTGGATGACATCATTTTTGGGTCAACACATTTAAAATATTCAAATGCTTTTGCAAAACTAATGAAGAAACATTTTGAAATGTCCATGATGGGTGAACTTACATTTTTTCTAGGACTGCAAGTTCATCAATTACCCCGTGGTATTTTCTTGAGTCAGTCCAAATATGCCCTTGAAATTATGAATAAATTCGGAATGAATACTTGTGATACTTATGCCACACCAATATCACATACCAAGAAGCTAGACGCTAATTTGCATGGGAAACTGGTTGCCCCTACAAAATACCGTAGTATTATTGGGTCTCTCATGTATCTAACAGCTAGCAGGCCTGATATTGTCTTTTCCGTATATCTTTGCTCCCGTTATCAGTCGTGACTAACTGAAACCCACCTCTCTGAGGCTAAAAGAATCCTCCGATACATCAAGGGAACCATTAATTTAGGGATATGGTATCCGAAGGATTATGGTTTTGAACTAATAACTTTTTCAGACGTTGACCACGCAGGATGCTTAGACTCTCGGAAAAGTACTTCAGGAGCACTACAATTTCTTGGTGACAAACTAGTGTCTTGGCAATCGAAGAATCAGGATTGTACATCGTTGTCCTCAACCGAAGCAGAATATGTAGCCATGTCAGCGTGTTGTGCTCAAGTCATTTGGATGAGAACACAACTAAAAGACTATGGTTACGTATTTGACAGAATCGCGATGTACTGCGACAATCGGAGTGCCATTGCGATCTCGTGCAACTCAGTTCAGCATTCGAAATCAAAGCACGTTGATCTTCGATATCACTTCACCAAGTACTACGTGGAACAGGGTACTGTTGAATTATACTTCGTGGGTACAGAATACCAATTGGCAGATCTTCTCACCAAAGCCTTAGCTCCTACTAGGTTTAATGAGTTGGTCCACCGGCTTGGTATGCGGTGTTTGACACAAGAGGAACTGGATGAACTCTTAAAACATTCTTAAAAACCAGTCAAACACCAAAATCTCTTTTGTAAATATTTTTTTGCAAAAACAAAATACAAAAATATAAAATCAGATAAAATAACAAAAATATTCTTCTATCTATGTTTCTTCAAACATGGCAAGTACATTTCTTCCGTCAACACTCAAATCTTTCAAAATTCAATATTTTTCCGATCAAGTGTTGAGGGGGAGAAAATAAATTCTTAACTGTCTCAAAATAACCGTGTACTTGCATGTTACCTATTCCCGGTTGTTTCTTTAAATGTTGGTCATATTTCTAGTTTTTGACACTCCTCGGACTAAAATTTATAAACTTTCATTATTTCTTAAGTCAAGGGGGAGTGTCGTCAAAGTTATTTCCAAATATTCTTCGTTTGGTAACCAAAATGGAAGTTAAATGGCTTTGGATGTAAAATGTTAAGGTGGAGGGACCAAAACTGTCAAAAGGTTAAAGTTATTTTAAATAAAACACTCCACCAAACACATTTAATTCTCACATTTAATATCTCAACTAATCTCATCCACGATCCAAAATCGTTTCACTAATCCGAAGCTTTGATCATCAATCTGTAAGTGTTTCTGTGTTTGGAACACGTATTTAAACAATGGTTTTGAATCTTTCATCAATCCAATGGTTAAAATGTGAGATTTAGTGATTTTTGTGTTCTACGCATAAGCGTATAAACACATGATCATGATTTTGTGTTTGTTGTTAAAATAATTGTGTCAAAAAGTTTCTACAACATCATTGATAACATTTTTATACTCAAAACGCACCCAGAAACACGTATTGATTGATTTTGAAAAACTAGGGTTTATGCGTTAATTTGGGTGTTTTCTAATGAGAACGTTTTTGGTGAAAAAGATTGTTGTAGGAGGTTGTTGTCAAGTTGAATTGATCATATCTAGGCCTAGATATCACCCAGAAACACTAATGATTCATAAATTGGAATTTAGGGTTTATGTTCATACGGTTTGCGTATTTTTGATCTATGGCATCTTTGATGTTAAAACATGGATAGGAGATCTTTCTATACTTCTTAGACCTCCCAGAAAAACTTTGGTGCAAATCCTATGGCTAGATTTCATATGCGTAATCCTTAAACTTTAGGGTTTAAGTTCTACGCATAAGGTTTTTTACGCGTAAACTGTTTGACAAGTATTCATGCCATGATCTGTTATAGAATGAATGTATGTGCTAAAATTGATGATATGAAGATTTTATTTCAGGTTTGCAACACGTAAAAATCAGAATCAAGGTTGTTAGACATCTACGCATAAGGATCACCTTACGCGTAGCATGTTATGCGTAAGAGAAATCTTACGCGTAGTGTTTACGCGTAAGGTTCTACATAAGGGACTACGCGTATCCTGTGAAGGATATGCGTAAAAAGTGACCTCTACGCATAAGGTCTACTCTTACGAGTAAGCCTTACGCGTAAGGTTTTATATGCGCTTACGCGTAAGCTCTACGCATAAGGTCCCCTGTTTCCCAAGCGTAATATTTCTTACGCGCAAGTCAGGGTCCTACGCATAAGCTTGCGTTTTACGCGTATACCTATCATGTTTACGCATAAGCTGCCATTTCTACGCCTAAGCCTTGATTAAACCTTCATTATGAATTGTTACGCATGCAAACTTGTAAATAAATAAATCATAAACGTCATGAAACCAATAATGTCACTAATAAACTCAAACGTTTAATATGTTATGAAAAATAAGTGATAACATAAAATTTAAAACTTAAAGTTAACTAACTCTCAAAACTTATCACGACATCATTGGACTATTGAACAAACAAGTGATTTTGGACTCGTAACAATCATCGACATAGCACATTCAATAGTTAGACAATAAAACCATCTGTTAACTAACATATTGTCTTTCGATATGTTGGTTCTTTTGGCTAAATTTATTTCAGATCACGACATGGACGCTCAGATGAATGTGGATGCACCAAATGTTCTCACTGTTGCTGATATCTTCCCAAATGGCTATCCAATGAAGATTGGAAAGAACAACCTTCGTGTTGACCTTCAAACCCTCACCTGTTCAGAATCTTCTTGTCTTATTGCTGTTGACATTCTGAAGAACCATCCTTATCAGAACATGCTCACCAATTCTGCCACAGTACCGGAGATCTACATTCAGCAGTTCTGGAATACAATGCAATAGATCAAAGGTCAATATGCTGTGACGGTGACACTCAATCACAAGCAAATCACCATCACTCCTGCAGATTTAAGAGTCGTTCTCCTCATTCCTGACATCATACCAACTGAATACTCTGTTGCACCTACTGAAGAGACTGTTCTGCAATTTTTGATTGATATTGGGTATGACGAAGCTTCAGGGGTTATTAATAAGCATTCTCACGTGGATCTTAAGAACATTCCTCAGCCTTGGAGAACCCTTTATATCATCATCACAAAATCCGTTTCTGGTCGTGACAGCGGCTATGAGCATCCCAAGCTCGTGAAACTGCAAATCTTTTGGGCTCTGATCAACATGAAACACATCGAAATTGAAGCTCTGATATGGGATGACATGATTACATTCCTCAAAAAGCTTGGCTCAAAGATTCCTTATATCAGATATACAAAACTATTGATCCAAAGAGCACTTGGATATAACCCTGATATCCCCAAGACAATCAATGATCCCGATAATCTCGACATGTTCTCTGAACCCACTCTAACAGTCAGATTTAAGGAGTCAACTACCAAGAAAAAAGGTACTGTGTTGCCAGACCACCTTCTCTCAGATGAACTTAAAAAGCTCAACTCTTACAAAAGGTATCTGAAAGTTGTGCAAGAGAACAAAGTTGGTTTTCTAGATGAAAAATCTTCTGGCACACCTACCAGGAAAACCAAACGAGGGAGTGCAGGCAGTGCCGCAAGCACTGAGAGTCAACGAAAGTTCCCGAAGAGGAAACCTCCAAGCAAAAGGAGAGTTCCTTCTCAAGAAGATGTTCCTATTCCTATTCCCAAGCCTAAACCGCAACTAAAACTAAAGGATGAAAGCTCTGAGGAAACTGAATCAGAAGAAGAGGTAACTTACTCTGAAACAGTCAAAGATGACACTCACACAACCACAAAGCCTTCAAGTCCCAAAGGTGATAAAGGAAAGATTCCAGTGATTAAGCACGAAGAGGAAAGTTCAGATGAAGAGTCACTAGACACTGATTACAGGAAGAAGTTCAAATTCGTTAGACTCTAACACGTTGCGAAAGAGTTTGCAAAGGATCAAATGGGTGGCCCCGGAGGGTCCACCTTGGAGCAACAACAAAAGCGTGTGGAAGATTCTATTGATTATGAATTTGAGGAACCAGAAACAGAAAAGACTGAGAAAACAACTGCTGATGATTCAAAGATGGATGAAACGGACGATTGTGATCGTCTTCTTCTAGACAGTCCCGTCCATTCCAAGGAGAAAACCTCTGAGCCACCAAAGGACCCAGAGTCTCCCCACATCTCATCATCGTCAGATTCATCTTCTCACTCTTCACCACCACCACCATTAAAAGGATCAACCAAATCAACATCCAAATCAGTGAAGAAGCCAACAGCATCTTGGATCTCTCAAGCAAAGACCAGAATCGTTAAAGCTGTCAAGCAGGTCAGAAAGAAAGATATTACAAAGAAGAAGTTAGATTTTCTTGCTGACCAGATACAATATCTTCATGATGAGAAAGACAAGATGCAAGTTGAAAGGGAGTATGTCCAGAAGCTCATGAAAGATGATCTTCAAGGGAAAATGGACGAGATGATCAAAGGATACACTCACAAGTTCCTTCTTGACATCGTTCCTGGAATTACAAAGGAGATGTTCACCAAACAACTCTATCCGAATCTCTTACATCTGGCCAAGCAAACCATGAAATCAACACCAATGCATGTAAACATCAATCCAGTTGATCCCATAATCTTCTCAGATGCTGAATTGGTTAACCGGCTGGTGGCTCAAATGTCGAAACGCTCTGCAACATTTGCCTCCTACGAAGGTAAATTGTTTGAAGCATTGCTGGAATACCAACTCAAGTCAGCATGCAGAGAAGAAGCTGAAAGGCCTAAACGTCCTAGAAACGATGAAGATAAAGACAAGGATAAGGATAACGAGCCCAAACATCCGAAGAAGTCTGGTGAATCATCTTCAATGCAACCTCCACCCCAACGGACTCCAGCTCAACAAAGATCTCCTCCTCGTTCTTCTACAGATAAACCTCAGGATTCTGAGTTACCACCCCAGACTCAGAAAACTGGTGATTACTTTGAGTATACGGGTGGTGACGATGAGGAAGTCTCTGAGCCCCAACAACAACCCATCTCTCCTGACACAGCCAAGAAACCAGAATCCTGCTCTAGGCCAAAGAAAAAGAAGAAGAAGGCGCCTATGACTGACGTCTTATCATGGCTGGATGAGGATAACACTGAATTTGACTGGTTCTCGAAGCTTGTTGATTCTACACCCTACCCACCTAAAGGTCAAGATACGGTAGAAGGTCGTACATTGGTGCATGCTAAGTTCTTGCAAGAAACATTCCGTGTGAAAAAGATGACGAAATCCGAGTTGAAGCGAATCAAGAATGAAGCATTTCAACTGCTCAAGGACAGCTCAGAAAGTGCTATTGAAGTTGAGTATCACCTTGATAATATAGCACGAGCTATGTCTAACAACATGGATTGGCTCAACCCCGAAGCAAACATCGACTTCACCAAACGGGACAACCCTCCATATTACACCGACTGGTCTAAACCTCTACCAACAATTGGCCAACCAGATCAGCCTAGGATTCCATTCCGGTATTTCTTCAACAAAGACTTGGAATTTCTTCTTCACGGTGGTGATGGTTCAAGGAAATACGCTACATCACTGACACTTCCGTTCCTGGCAGCCATATACTCTAACTGCATAGCCATCGAGGAAAGAGCTAACCATATGTTCTCCAAAAATGTGGAAGAGTATGACCGTGATGCAATGTATGGGATTCACCATTGGCCGGAACGCCGACGAATCTACTACAGAAGCTGCCAGGTTCAGAAGTCTCAACATGAAGTGTTCAGTACTAAAGCAATCGTGGCTATTAAACATGTTGATCTTTCGTCTAAATGGGACTACACTTTCCTCAAGAATATCGTGGTCAAAAGGCAAGACGAAAGGGATTATGCATTCTCTGAAGCGGACTTTGAGAATTTGTCTATCAACGACATTGAAGACATGTACCTTGCCAAAGTACAAGGTCGCATGAGACAATTCTCGACTGAAGTGCAACATGAATACATCAAGTCCTTGCTTATTTTCATCAGAAGAATAGTAATCAAAGAACGTGTAGAAGATCTCCAGCTTGCAGTTGAATCATATCAGACCCGTGTCAACTTCACTCCACCTCAGCTAGATCTTCCCGACATCAACCAGCTTCCTCAATACACTCTCATCAACCAACCATTCCGAGTAGTTTACCTTAGTTTAGGGATCACACACTGAAGAAGGTTAGGGACAGATTGGCTTATAGGTTGAAGGACATACATGAAGGAATTGGGTCACAAAAGCGATGGAATTCTAAGGAAAGACGGGATGTGAAGAGAATCATCACCAGGATTGATGAAAGGTTGTATCGACGGGACCAGTTCAGAACTCTGGAGAGCTTTGTAGGTGGTCGTCCCAGGATTGCTCTCGCCGGCTATCAACGCCCTGTTCGCATTCCTGGCAAGATCGATGGACTTCCTGGTACCCCTTGAACTGCTTCTATTTCATAATATTTTGGATGTGTGATTTAATTATGACAATGGCTTGTGCACACATAATAGTGTACAACCCGTTCTTGTAATGAAAGGACCCTGTGGTACGCTTCAGTGCCACAATCTTTATAAAAGGAGCGCAAGCTTCTTATTTTTGAGTAAAATCTATCACACCTTTCACTTTTAAAGGTTTTGCTCAAAAGAACAAGTACTTTCCCTTATGATTTTCAAAACCTCAACTGTTTATATCACTTGTTGAGGAGGAGTATTTCACTTAAATCTTTGTTCACAAAATTGTTCTCAGTGGTACTTTTCCTACAAAACTCAAAATGGTAATATTTGATATCAACATTTCTTCAAAAATAACATTTATATGCCATTTTTTAGGGGGAGAAAATTATGTGATAAGAAATATGTTGTGAAACTGCTATTGAATCATCGTGTGAAAAGACTTCAACCCATGAATTGACGGGATCTGAACAGTCTTACATTGAAAATATTTGTCTTCCAAAGACTTATCCAAGTAAATTGTACCTATTCGAGAAGCTCTTGATAGACATGAACTTTGACGGGTTTGACAACCTTTCGAGGTTTGTCCACACCTTCAAGGTAGTTATTAGAGCTAGTTGTCATCTAAAAGCTGACAATGTATCTCTTTAACTATGCAACGTAACCGTGTCCCTCGGGGAATTGTCTATCTTGAGTCGATCAATTCAAAAGTGCGAGCTCTTTCCTCACTGTGTAGATTTCTGTAAAAACTCTTAAGCACATGTGGAGGGGGAGTATTTCTGACAATCTAAAACTCTTGAAGTGTTCAAACATGTTTTTCATTCACAAACACTTTGAGAGATTTTCATGAAAAATGGTTTTATGGCAATGGAGTTATAAGGTGATTAAGGTTAGGAACAACCGTCCTATGATCCGCCAGAAGCGGATGGATCTACCCAAGGAAAATACCAATATTTAGAATTAGAAGTCCTTAGGTATGATTATAAAAAGGAGAAAATGAGAATCGGAGAAAGAAGGAGTTGAAGAATTAAAAAGAAATGCAAAGAAAAGGGTGAAAAGAAATAGCCCTCCAAATTATTCAACTTAGAGCAGACACCGGGTTCAATTCATATGCTACTGGTTGTCACTTAGTGACGCCGGTATTGAAGATTAAAAGTCATCATGGACCCAGTGACGCATGCACTAAACCTTCTTAGCCACTCAAGTTTCTCTCAAAAGAAGCTTGTTTCATTATCACAGGGAACCCTACATAATCTATCGGCCTTCTCTTAGAGATAGCTGGTATTGAAGAAGGAGACCCTCTCCCTAGTCTCCGCTCAGGAAAACCAAAATGCACTATTGAGTCTAGAGCCACGAGATTCATCAAAAGATCTCTTAGGTACACTTGACATTTCATCACTTGTTGTTCAAAAAATAAGAACAACAGTGGTACGTTATCGAGTCCTACACAGATCCTAGCAATCTGTCGAGAACATTTATGAGAGGTTCACATCAGTGATCCTCAGTGATTGAATGGAAACTCCTGCCTGGGTCAACGTCAAACAGCCCTGACAGCAGGTCGCTTCGGTAACTCCCCGTGGATTACGCTTAGTGGTCTCAAACGGTCTACAGTCGTGAGGTGATGCTACGGTTTACCTCAGCGACTCATCTGAACCGTAGGTGTACTTCGGTACATCGCATTATCTCACTTGTGGGACTCCGGTTCAGGAACGGCCTTTGTGAGAATTAGAGTTGTGTTTTCACACTATGCTGTTAACACTCTCGAAGTTCAAACTTGTTAGTGCCGGAATCCGCTTATTACTAACCTTTCTTATGTTTACTTCTTATGGAAGCTCTGGAGCGGACTAATCGTGCAGATTCTCCACATGCTCGTACCAACAACATCACTTATGGAAGTTCTCTCATAATCAAAGGCAACACAAAGTCAGAATGATTCTTCGTCAACATAGAATCTACAAAGTTTAAAGACTTAAAGAACTTCATCAATTGTAATCCAACGTTAAAGAGCGTGTAAGCATGTTGAAGAATGATGTGGAGACATTGAAGCAACGAAGCAGACCTGATGCAGACAACAACAACATACTATCACTTTCAAAGAACAAAGAACAAAAGAACAAAGAAAATGAAGACATCAAATCAGAATACTTCAAAGGAAACAATTTCTCTACAATGGGGAGATTGTTCGAATCAAGACATCTCTTCTCACAAGAAAGAAGAATGTCAGAAGACGTCAAAGCTACTATTACATCAGCACCTACAACGTTAACACTCATTTCATTCATCACTAGCACTTAAGGGGGAGATTGTTGGAATCACTCCTAAACCTTAATTCAAGTGTTAGTAATTCATATGTAATAGTTAGCTTAACATGGCCTTTATGTTAGTAATTAGCCTTAGGCTTATGTAGAAGGCCCATAATCCTAGGCCTAAGCCCATATAGGAAAGGAAGGGGACTTGGATGTTGCACTATTTCCTTCCCCTATATAAACACATGTAAACCTTCCTTAGAAGGTTGGTTGTTCAATTTACTCTTTCATTCACTCTCCTACGCATAACCTTTCTTTCATATTCGTGTGTGTGTGTTTGGTTGGTTGTTCATCCGCCTTCTCTTCTCTCTTATCTCTACATATTGATGCTTGTGTTACATATATGGTGACCTAACAGTTTGATCCAATGTTTGATGAACACTATGAGCCTATTGCTAATGATCAGTCAAATCCATCAACAGAGGCAGCCCCTAACCCAGTCAACGTAGACAACCCCTCAGTTTCTATGTCATTGAGTCAGGAAGCACCTAATGCAGATAACTCATCCTCATCATCAAATCCTCAATCATCAAGTGTACATCATGGAAATGTTTATGGCACCTATGATGGAGATAACCCCTTTTCTACTCCCGAAGATGCTCCCTTTGAGAAGATATTTGCTCCTGAACCATCATCAGAACCATCTTCATCAGGGGAAAACAACTCTGCTACCTCAGTTCTTCAACCACAACCACACAAGCATTTTAGAAAATGTACACATGATCATCTGTTGGATAATATCATAGGGAATCCCTCTCGTCCGGTATCCACTCGTAAACAGCTTGCAACAGATGCCTTATGGTGCTTCTTCAATTCCATACTGTCAAAAGTCAAACCAAAAGATGTCAAAACCGCAATGTCAGAGGACAGTTGGTTCAACGCAATGCAGGAAGAAATTCATGAGTTTGACCGACTTGATGTTTGGGAATTAGTACCAGCCCCTGATTGTGCGATGATCATTGCTCTGAAATGGATCTTCAAAGTGAAACTTGATGAGCATGGGGATGTATTAAAGAACAAGGCAAGACTTGTTGCAAAAGGATATCGTCAAGAGGAGGGTATTGACTTTGAGGAATCATTTGCTCCAGTTGCACGTATTGAGGCAATCAGAATCTTCTTGGCTAATGCTGCTAGTAAGAACATGGTGGTTTATCAAATGGATGTAAAGACTGCCTTTCTTAATGGGGATGTAATGTATAACTTTTCACATACACATCAAACCATAACAACAAGGTGGCATATAAGTGGAATTCTAGAGAGAGAAAGTTAGAGGTTTAGGGAACTTAGTGAGAGAAAGTGAAAGATATTATTATGAGCTCCAACTCTTTACCTTGGAAGGTAGAGAGTATTTATAGTCTTACATAACTCGCCACACTTTGGGCTGTGGATCAGGCATACAGTGGGTAAAGACCCGTCCGTCCTCCACGGTGTTACTTAACTAAATTACTACTTAACTTAAAAGAACTACGACTACGAGCTTTCTAACGATTACATATACTTGAGGTGACCGACTCTTTAATACCTGGAATTTCTAATTCCTAACAATCTCCCCCTAAGGGAGGTCACCTCAATCATGTACCAAAATTACATTGAATACAAATAGATATTACGTTAACAATTGATCTTGCATTCTTGATGTAGTCCTTTGCTCATAAGCTCGTAGTCATAGATACTTCACGTTGCATGTTTGGATATTCCAAGTGGAGGTCTTTCACTGATCCACGTGATAATAATTTTGAGCCATCATTTGAGATCATCAGCTATCAAAAATCTCTAAGACATCCTTTGTGGTGTAGGTATTATGTGATGTTGTGACTTTAGGACCGACATGCTCACATTCTGGATCACGAAATCTTCTCATCAGAGTAGCGGAAGCTTTTGTTGAATCTTGATATTGACAGCAGCGTAGCAGAAGCATGGAGTGAAAATATTAGAGTCATTGATGCACTAATCATGATTTCTTTGAGTTGAATGTGTTAAGTGAGCATGCGGCTATGGATTGATCGCTTCATTCTGATCAGCTGCAAACGTCGGGTGTACCTGCATACAACAGTTAGCAATAAATCGCACGAAAGTGTCTTTGATCACTTTCATTGAATTGAGGTACACGGCCCACGGTTCCCCGTTGATCAGTACATGTACTGCCTGTGATCAGGTATAATTCCGAAGAATTTCCTTGACAGGGTTTTGCAGCTGTTCTAGCTGTTCTCAAATCGGAACATCTCAAAGAAGACAACACGGAGTGAGTGAACCAGCGAATTTTAAGTCCACTGATTGATGAAAAGAGATTTGAAAAACAATCGTGTATTACTCAATAGAAATTGTTTTTGCAATACAACGAAGGTTTTATTGAAAATCAATTATCAATCATAAAAATACCTTTTGGTTTGAAAAAATGAGTACACAGTCGATGTGCTAAAGAAAAGAGTTTTTAAGCACAAAGACCGGTTTTTCAAAGGTATCCGTCAATCCATAACCTGAACCAGGATTGATTCAAGAGATTGAATCGCCCCATTGTTTTTGTTCAGTTGTCACATGGTTGATCTATATAATAGATCTCACATGCCACCTACCAGGAGCTTGTTTGATGTTGGCTCTAGAAGGCTTTCCATCTTCACTGTGAATATGTAAACACCTCACTCAGATGTTCTGGCAATACCACAAGGATAATGCGTAGGACTCAAGATATAATCTCTCTTTCCACATTGTGTGAAACAGAGAGTCTTCATTGAAAGTGTCCTAATGAGATTTATTGATGATCTCGTGGCTCTAGACTCAATTTGTGCATATTTGGATCCTATAACGGAGACTAGGGAGAGGGTCTCCTTCTTCAATATCAACCATCTCTAAGAGAAAGTCGATAGATAATGTCGGTTCCCCGTGAGAATGAAACAAGCCCTTTTAAGAGGAACTTGAGTGGTTTGGAAAGTTGAAGTGCAGTGCGTCACTGGGTCCATGACGTCTTGTCTTCAATACCGATGTTACCATCAGTAGCATATGAATTGAACCCGATTACTGCCCTAAGGTTGAATAAATGGAGGGCTATTTGTTTTCACCCTTTTCTCATTCAATTCTTTTTAATTCTTCAACCCCTTCAGTGCTTACCGAGACTTCATAGCTAGAACCTTGTTGGGTTTATTCCAGTACTAGCTCAGTCTTAGTCCGCACTCTTCCCATATCTCATTTTTCTCCTTTTATCATCATACCTAAGGACTTCTACACTAACTAGTGGATTATCCCTGGGTAGATCCCTCCGATTCTGGCGGATCATGGGAACACATACCTAACCTTATCATCCTTATATCACCGTACATAAAGTAGAGTTGGTCGGTCTATTTGGTATTGTTCATCTGCCATTGGAACCAATTGAAAACCATTTGAAAATCAATTCAGATACTTGTGATTTATTATCAAAACATTTTGTACCTGAATTGTTTTTGATATTTTTAGAACGAGAACTCCCCCTCAACATGTGCATCCAGTATTTGAAAATGTTTTGCACACGGAGGCAAGAGAAAGAATTAACTTCTTTGATTACCATTTTCTAAAAGATATCAACATCACTTCCCACATCAAATCAAGTAGATATAGCATTTCCGGGAAGGATGAGGTTTCCATAAATTTGCTCCCCCTCAATCTGTGCCTCGAGGTTTGAAAAGAGTTTTGCACATACTAGAGGGAACTTGCACATTGAGATAAGTTGATCACATTTCAAATCATAGGTTTAAGATAGATGCTCCCCCTCAACATGTGCATGGAAAATTTGAAATCGTTTGTCACATGTGGGCAGGATAGCATGTACATCCTTATAAAACCATTTACCTAATTATCAGTTTAAATCCAATTTAAATCACACATTCTCCCCCGATCACAATTATCAAATCATTTGAGATTTGTGATCTCGTATAGATTTAAATTGATTTTGAAAGCTTTTAAGGAGAATTGTGACTTGATTGTGAAAGTGTTTGAACTGATAAGGATCGGATTTTAAGACTTTAAACTCCATTGATAAAACATGCATGTATATCTTTTGAAAACAATTTAATGCCAAATAACTTTTTAATTTAATTGAAATCATTCTCCCCCTCAATCAATGACATAGGTTGTTGATTGAGAGATAGAGATTTTGACAAGTAAGTCCTGATGATTATCAAAAATAGAGACCGAGTTATTTTTCCAAGCATTTGGTTTTCAGCAGATAAATGTTTATAGAATCAGAGCATGGAATTTGAAAACATGGTAAAACATGGCTCTGTTCTTTCTTTTAAAAGCGGGTTACTGCCTGAAATGACAATAAACCATTTCTCTTTCTCCCAATAATATTTTTTGATTTTTTGAATTTTTTTTTTTTTTTTTTTTTTTTTTTTTTTAAAAGAATTCGAACAACATCTAAAGTCCCGTGTCATTCTTTGAATGACAGCACAAAGACCGTAGATATTATCGAACCGGAAGAAACATGAAAAAAAATGACAATATTTTTTGAAGATTTTTCGAATTTTTCAAATTTTTTATGGATTTTGAAAGTTTTATATTTTTCTATTTTGTTTTTTCAAATAAATATATACATGAGATAGATGAAGATAGACCTTTACTCCTCGTCTTCCTCCTGAAGACGTTTGAGAGTTTCTGGTTGAAGGCTTTTCAAACCAAGTCGTGGAAGAATAAACTCAAAACGTTCTCTTGGAAGAGCTTTGGTGAAGATGTCTGCTAACTGATATTCAGACCTCACAAAATATAGTTCCACCACACCTTTTTCTACTTGTTCCCTGATGAAATGATGTCGAATGTCGATATGCTTTGCTCTTGAGTGTTGAACGTTGTTGCATGAGAGAGCAATAGCACTTTTATTATCACAGTACAGAGGGATTTTGTTGAATTCATAGCCATAGTCAGATAATTGAGATCTCATCCATAAGATTTGAGCACAACAAGATGACATGGCTATGTATTCAGCCTCTGTAGAGGAAATAGAGGTACTCATTTGCTTCTTTGAAGACCAGCTCACAAGCTTATCACCCAAAAACTGAGCACCTCCTGACGTACTTCGACGTGTATCTTGACAACCTGCATGATCAGCATCTGCATAGGCCGTTAGTGACATACCGGTGTCCTTCGGGTACCATAGTCCCATATTGATGGTTCCTTGGAGATACCAAAAGACCCGTTTAACTGCTTCAAGGTGCTTTTTAGTAGGCTTAGCCTGGTATCTAGCACACATGCAAACAGCGAACAAGATGTCTGGTCTACTAGCAGTGATATACATCAGGGATCCAATCATACTCCTATATTTCGTTTGATCAATCATGATCCCTGAGAGGTCCTCATCTAGTTTGGTTCGGTCAATCATGGGGGTGTCAACAGGGTCACTTGAATCAAATCCAAATTTCTTTAAAATCTCTGTTGCATATTTAGATTGATTTATGAAAATGCCTCCGGGACTTTGAGAAATTTGTAATCCCAAGAAAAATGACATTTGTCCCATCATTGACATTTGAAACTTTGAACTCATTTCATTTGAAAAACGATCACATTCCATTGGGTCAGTCGAGGCAAAAATAATATCATCAACATAAATTTGAACATGAATCAAATGTTTGCCTGACTTCCTGGTGAACAATGTAGGATCAACTGCTCCTTTGATGAATCCGGTTGATAGAAGAAACTTTGATAGTGTATCATACCATACCCTTGGAGCTTGCTTTAAACCGTAAAGAGCCTTCTTCAAACGATAAACGTGAGTAGGATGCTCTTGATTCACAAATCCTTCAGGTTAGCTGACGTAGACGACTTCTTTAAGATCTCCGTTAAGAAATGCCGTCTTTACATCCATCTGATAAACTACCATGTTCTTACTAGCAGCATTAGCCAGAAAGATTCTGATTGCCTCGATTCGAGCAACTGGAGCAAAAGATTCTTCAAAGTCTATACCCTCCTCTTGACGATATCCTTTAGCAACTAATCGAGCCTTGTTCTTCAATACATCACCATGCTCATCAAGTTTTACTTTGAAGATCCATTTTAGAGCTATAATCATAGCACAGTCTGGAGCAGGTACTAACTCCCATACATCAAGACGATCAAACTCATGAATTTCGTCTTGCATGGCATTGAACCAGCTGTCTTCATTCATGGCGGTTTTAACATCTTTTGGTTCGATCTTAGATAGTACGTAGTTGAAGAAACACCATAAGGCATCGGTTGCAAGTTGTTTCCGGGTTCATACAGGACGAGAGGGATTACCAATGATGTTGTCTAATGGATGATCGTGAGTCCATTTTCTGAGGTGTTCATGTGGCATTTGTTGAGGAACTGAGGTAGCTGAGTCGATGTCTCCTGAAGAAGATGGTTCTGATGATGATTCAGGAGTAGCAAATATGTTTTCAAATGGAGCATCTTCAAGAGTAGCAAAGGGATTAACTTCATCATTGATGCCAGAAACATTTCCATGATGTACATTTGAAGAATGATGATTTGTTGATGAGACTGAAGGATCAGCAGCAGGTGCTTCTTGACTTAAAGATATTGAGACTGAAGGATTGACTTCATTCACTGGAATATGAGCAACCTCTGTTGTAGGGATCAACACCTCATTAGTAATTGAATCATACAGTTCATCAAACATAGGATCAAACAATTTCTTTACATCATCTTCAGATAGAGGTACATATGGAGTTTCTTGAGAGGAGTTTGGAACAAGGGATGAACCAATGGGACTGTTTTGAAGTGCGGGTCCTGAGCTGGAGTGTCCAGGAGCCATTTGACCGGTCAGCTCATCAAACGTAACGTGAATTGTTTCCATGATATTTCGGGTTCTTTTGTTGTAGATTCGGTACCCCTTTTTGTTTGATGCATATCCTACAAATACTCCAATGTCAGCTTTGACCCAAAGTTTGCCTAAGTCTTGACCCTCATTAGTTGGATAGCACAATGCACCAAACACACGAAGGAAAGATAGATTAGGTTTTCTGTTGTGGACAAGTTCATATGGAGTTTTTCCATGAATAGTGTGAATCAGGGAACAATTTTGTGTGTAGCATGCAGTGGCAATTGCTTCGGCCCAGAGAAACATTGGAACCTTTGAGTAGATCAGCATTGTTCTAGCAGCTTCAACAAGAGTACGATTTCGTCTTTCAACTACACCGTTCTGTTGAGGGGTTCGTGGAACACTTCTTTGATGGCTGATTCCAACGCTTTCATAGAATTCACTAAGTTGTTTGTTGACAAACTCAGTTCCATTGTCTGTTCTGATAATTCTGACAGTTTTGTTTAGTCTAACCTGCAGCTGTTTGATGAGTTTGATGATGATATCAGGAGTTTCATCCTTTGTCCTTAAGAACTTGACCCAGGTGAATCTAGAATAATCATCAACCACAACTAACACATATTTCTTCCCAAAGATATTCTGCACCCTCATTGGTCCACATAAATCCATATGAATCATATGAAGAACTTCTGTGACAGAGTTAGTAGGTTTGGGTTTATGGGCATACTTCTTGCTTTTTCCCAATTGACATGCTGAACAGAGATGATCCTTTTCATACTTTAGTCTAGGTAAACCTACAACTAAGTCCTTTCTAGAAAGATCGTTGATGGTGCCGAAGTTCAAGTGATTGAGATGACGATGCCATAACCATGACTTTGTTTTTGAAGCCTTAGATAACAAGCAGATTGGAGAGGCTCTCATCATGTCATCGATAGAGATGGTGTAAAGGTTTGAGCCACGAGTTCCTTTCAACAGTTCCTTACCATTAAGATCTCTAACAAAGCAGGTATGTTTTCTGAAGGCTACTTCTAGATCAGAATCACAGAATTGACCAACAGAGAACAGATTATGACCTAAACCTTCCACATAATACACTCTGGAGATGACACTATCACCAACAACATAATCTCCATAACCCATAATAGCACCGAAATGATCATTACCAAATCTAACAGTCCCGATGAATTTGCTCACGAAGTTCATGAGCCGTGACCGGTCTCCAGTCATATGCTTGGAACAGCCTGAGTCCAGGTACAACAGAACGATTTGAACGATCTGCAGTTGAACACAGACAAGAATGGATAACTGGATAATTGGGATCCCCATGCAAGAATGGGTTCCATATGGTTAGTAGCAATAGTTGGAACACCCACATCAGAAATAGAAGCATTCATATCAGACAGTGAGGTAATGGAATCATTGTGAATAGATGCAATACTAGTGTCTGTATTAGCCCTGTTTACAGTGTGACCACTTCTTAAGGGAATAGTTCTACCAGTAGGCATCCATTTTCTAGTGGGCATTATCTGATTGGTCTTATGACCAACAGGTATCCAATAAAAACCTATTCTGCTGAATGTTCTTCCTGTGGGTTTCCATTGTTTTCTAACTTTCTTTCGCTTTTGCCTTTTAGCCTTTTTAGCATGAATTTTAGCATTAACAATATTAACTGGACAATTAACATCATTAGGCAAAACATTGACACCACATTCATGATTAGAAACAGAATTCAAGCAGACATCAGTACAAGGTTTGCAAATAGTATCAGAATTCGAATTAATTACAGTACGCCTATGGCTAATACTAGAATCAACACGATTCGTTTTATTCGATTCAAACATAAAGTTACTAGATTGTTCTTCTACTCTTTTCCAGTGGACATTCTTAGCTTGCGAGGTCCTATCATTCCTTGTATTGTCTTGAGACTTTGACCTGCTCCCTTTAATGTCACTGATTACTCCTGTAGAGGGAATGGGAACATTAGTTTGTTTTACTACTCTTTGCACCACCTGTTTAGATGTGCTGGGATCTGAACTACATGCAGGTGTACTACGGTTCACACTCTTAAAACTAGAGGTACTGAGATTTGTACTCCTAGAAGGCACGCTTGAGTTCTCTTTCTTAGCATTGACAGATCTAGAATCTGACCCCTTTAACGGCACACTACGGTTCACATTCAAAACATTGGAAATCGAGTGCATATCATACTTGGCATTAGGCATTGAGCATGGAATCAAAGGATTAACTCTCTCACCTAAAGACTTTGGGCATATTGTGATCAAGCATTCTAAGATTTCTTGAGATCGTTTGGCATATAAGCATGCATGTCCAATTGCATTATCATGAGGTTTTTCTAGCTTATCCTCTTCAACAATCTCACGCAGGCATTCTAAGCAATCCTTAAGGGATGAGAAATATGTTTGAATCGCAAGTTTGTTGTTCCTTAGATGAGGGGAGACATATGTCACAGATAAAGCATATTTATTACCAGAGTGAGCCTTAGATACAACATTCTCCCCATTGATCATTGGCATTTTCCCCTTTACCTGACTCTTCAGATTCTCAATTTCCTTTTGCAATGAAGTTATTTGTTCGTTGTTTTTGTTACGAGTGACTTTAATTGATTCAAACAACTCATTGAAGTAACGTTTAACCTTTTCATTTTCTTCTAGAAAACTTTCGTTTTCCTTTTGTAACGCATTTACTAGGTTTTGAAGATGAAACGTTTGAGAATTCTGAGAATCTAAAGAAGGAGGCATTTGGGAGCCTGTCATATTGTTTGTTTGACCCTTTAATTGAGAGATTTGGGCTTTCAACTTTCTGATCGTGTTGCACTGAGCTTGAATCTGTTCATCACGTTTGTTAATTTGAAAAACTGCATCAAACTCTGGAGCATCTGAAGATGTCTCGACATTTGAAGTTTTGACATTTTCTTTAAGATGTTGATATTTTAGTTGTAAATTAAAATGCTCAACTTCTAGTTTAGAAAAATGTTTAACGAAATTGTCGTGATCATCCAGTTCAATTTTCTCATTTAGTTTAGAATTAGTTTTTTCAAGCTCAATGACACGATCATGGGAGACTTTCAGGGCCACAGATAATTCATGAAATTTGGAAGCATTAATAGAGCAATTTGAAGCAGTGAAAAACACATCTTGAGCAACACATTCAGTAATAAGATTCTCATTTAATGTATGCAGGTTCTTTCTCTCAATCTCATTATATTTCAGTGCACGCTCGTAGTCACTAACTTCAACAACCATTGCATCAAATTCCTTTTCCATTCCCTTAATATCAGTTTCTATCCCCTTTTTAAGACTCTCAAAGTGATCTTTTAGAAGTTTAAAGAAGGGCATGACCTCAGTTAAATAACATTCTTTCATTTGTTCAAAACCCCTTTCTCCTTCAGTTATACCAGTGGGTGTGATTCTTTTCTTGCAAGTTTTCTCAAAATCAACAAATAGTTGAAATATAACGTATTGGCTAATTAATGTCTTGCTTTTAGTGGCAATTCTTCTAGGAACAAGATGCATTGGTGTATTCGGAGGATACACAGTCGCTCTAGGCATTTTCCTAAGGGGAGGGTTTGTTTCAACAATATTTTCCGCTTTCTGCTTATCTAAATCCTTTTTCCAGAAGGCTTGTTCGGGAGTCAACAAAGTCTGAGGCTTAAACTTGTTCAAGGAAATCCAGTTTTCCTTCTTGTAATCATGAGGAGTGATAATTATGTTTTTTTCTTTGCACTTGGGATCATTTTGTTTCTTATTCATCTTTTCCCTAGTGATTTCATTTGATTTCTTATCTTCCTCAGTGCACTCAACGCAACTAGGTTTCTGTCTAGGCTTAAGGATTTCATCACCATCATAAAGCACCTTATGAGCATTTCTAGCCTTTTTAATTACCTCTGGATTTGGTTCCTCAACAAGGGGAATGCTATGCTTATCGCTTAAGACTCGATGTTTGGTGACCATGTGAGCAGTCTGAATGGTGTTTCCTTGTATGTACAACTTGTTTTCAAGTTTGTTTTTCAAAGTTTTCAGATTAGAAAAATCTCTCAAGAGTTTTGATTCCTTTGCATTAAATTCTTGCTTAAGCATTTTCACATTTTCTTGAAGTTCTTGTTTTTGTTTAGCTGTTTTAGAAAGTTTTTCTTGCAAGGAATTTTATTCTTGTTTTAATAGTTCTTCTCTAAACTTACTTTTTCTAATTACTGTACTCACTTGGACATCCATTTCCTGCTCACGAGTGGTCAACTCAAATTTTGCACGTTGTTCATAAATAGCAACACGTTCCTTATAGGCATTTAGTTCAGAAATTATGGAATCATCAGGAGCACATGCAGTGTATTCATCAAAGACATAGTCATTGTTGACTGCAGAAGATGCATCACTTGGTACAACTTCACTTTCACTTTGTTTCACGTATTGATCGTATGGGACAATATTGTTATTACCCATATTTTCAACATTTGATTCAATAGTTTCAGTTGATTGTACTTTGTCATGCATCTGTTGCACATCAGCATCATCATATAGTTTTAATACCTCTGAGATGAGTTTGTCCTTGGATGGGCCAGCTTGTGGTGAAGAAGAAATCTTGGGAGAAACCATTGGAGAGATGCTAGCCATAAAGATTGTGTGTGCAGTAGGTCCATCATCTTCATCAGAGTCGTATGCATCACAGTCAGCGACTTGAAAGGCGTTCTGATGATTGTGACCTATCTCCTGAATAGGCTGCTCATCCACATCTGCATCATAGGTCTTGGCATTGCCCTCAGCAAGAAACAGCAATTCCTCTTCATCCAACGCAGCACCATTGTCCTGAGCTTGTGCCAGCAACATCTTGTCTCTGAAGTAATCCGCATTCTGAGGACGCTTTGGAGATGTGCAGTTCCTTGCAATGTGTCCTTCACCACCACAGTTATAGCATTTAATTGGCTTAGCTTGACCTTGGTTACCATTTCTTCCTCGATTCTGGTTGCCAACATAACCTCTCCCAGCTCCACCTCTTCTCTGATCATACTGTCTTTCCTGAACTGGTTGCCCCATAATTTTTCCATCTCTTATCAAAGCATGGTTGTGAAGATTGGAGGCGGTTCGGATCTCATTGCATGTGTGGAGTTTGTTGGTGTGAGGTGAAAGTGTCCTGTTCTCTTTAACCATGAGTGTTAGTTGAGTGATGAAATGTTCCATGACAGCATTTGCATCAGGTTGCTTGAACCGTGGATCAGAAATGGGTTTGTGATTATCATCATTCATGGGTGCAACTTGAGAAGCATTGGTGGAAGTCCCATCATCTGTAAAGAAGGCAGTTGAATCATTTGTAGACCTTGTTTCTCCCTGACCTTTGAACTGATCAAGGATCCTCTTTTCAAACATGGCATGTCTCTCATTCTGAAGGAGGAAGGCATAGAGTTGCTCATAGTTTGTATCCTTCAATCCTTTAGTGAGTTTCACAGAGGTGACAAACTTGTGCCATTCGGGATTCATATTGTTTACAAATTTTGAGTTCAACTGAATGTTAGGCATAGTCATCTTGATGTTTCTCATGTCATTCACTAACTTATGAAATCTCACATAGTACTCATATACACTCTCATCTGGTTTCATCTTGAAGTGCTCAAATTCGTCATAGAGTTGGGATTCTCTGTCTTCCATAGTTAATTCTGAACCTGAGAGAAGCATCTTAACGTTATCCCAAACTGCCTTTGCATCAGTGTTATGATTGATCAGCTTGTAGATGTCTTTAGGAAGACCTTGAAGAACAATGTTTGAAGCCCTGATATCTGCATTGAATCTCTTTTTCTCCTTATCATCAAGCTCATCATACATCTTAGGTCTGTCCATTCCGTAAACAGGAGTACCATCTTCATTAGTATCAAGTATGTCTCTAGTCGTCTCAACTCGATATGGTCCTTCATCAATGGATTTGAGAATATTGACACCATTTTCCTTTCCAAGGCAATACAATCTGATTCGTTGAGCCCAGGAATCGTAGTCAGTTCTGTCAAGCATGGGTGGACGAGTATCTGAGCCAGCTGCTTGTACATCCTCGGCAACAGTGGAGATGACAGTAGGGACATTGGTAGACATGTTAACAGATTATACGGGATTTTATAACTCTATGATTAAACCGGGAAATAGATTCTTTCACGGGATTTTACTAAATCAAGAGAAAACCGTAAAAAATCACTCAAGTCGCTAGAAATAATACACTAAGTCGCTAGAAATTAATGCACTAAGTCGCTAAGAATTAATGCACTAAGTCGCTAACACTTAATTCACTAGCCAACTAAGTCGCTAGAGTCCCAAGTCGCTAGACACAAAGCAAGTCGCTAAGTAGTAACTCGCTACCCCTCAAGTCGCTAGCAAAATTTTGGCAGTAATTCGCTACCCAAGTCGCTAGAAATACAAGTCGCTAAAGAGCAACTCGCTACAGACCAAGTCGCTACCACCAAGTCGCTACTCGTAGTGGAGAGTCCACTACTTGTACTTTAACTCGCTAGATCTAACTCGCTAGGTTTAAAACTGTAACTCGCTACAATTTTGTGAAGCAAGTCGCTATGAAGAAAGTTATCCGTGAACTAAGTCGCTAGCATGAAAAACCTTATAAACATCACTTTTTAATCCAAAAACAACCCAACCAAGATGATTCAAGCTATCCAAATGAAAACCTAAACACTTGTGATGATTCTAAACAAGAAAGTACTAACAAAATTCAAACTTTAACACAAGAAATCAACCAAATGATGCAAAAACCACTAAACTTTTTTCAAACTCAAAAACCACCTAAAAACCACTAGAAATCCAAAGATGTGCAAGATGTGATCTAACCATGGCTCTTGATACCAATTGTAATGTATAACTTTTCACATACACATCAAACCATAACAACAAGGTGGCGTATAAGTGGAATTCTAGAGAGAGAAAGTTAGAGGTTTAGGGAACTTAGTGAGAGAAAGTGAAAGATATTATTATGAGCTCCAACTCTCTACCTTGGAAGGTAGAGAGTATTTATAGTCTTACATAACTCGCCACACTTTAGGCTGTGGATCAGGCATACAGTGGGTAAAGACCCGTCCGTCCTCCACGGTGTTACTTAACTAAATTACTACTTAACTTAAAAGAACTACGACTACGAGCTTTCTAACGATTACATATACTTGAGGTGACCGACTCTTTAATACCTGGAATTTCTAATTCCTAACAGGGGATCTGAAAGAAATCGTGTACGTCAGTCAACCAGAAGGTTTTGTGGATCCTGAATGTCCTACTCACGTCTATCGCTTAAAGAAGGCTCTTTATGGTCTGAAACAAGCTCTAAGGGCGTGGTATGATACTCTGTCAAAGTTCCTCTTATCTAGTGGATTCAGAAAAGGAGCAGTGGATCCCACATTGTTCACCTGAAAGTTAGGCAAACACTTAATTCACGTTCAAATTTATGTAGATGATATTATTTTTGCCTCGACCGACCCTACTGAATGTGACTGTTTTTCAAATGAAATGGGTTCCAAATTTCAAATGTCTATGTTGGGACAAATGTCATTTTTCTTGGGATTACAAATTTCAGAAAGTCCCGGAGGCATTTTTATCAATCAATCTAAATATGCTAATGAAATTTTAAAGAAATTTGGATTTGACACTTGTGACACCATTGACACTCCCATGGTGGAGCGTAGCAAACTGGATGAGGACCCCTCAGGGATCATGGTAGATCAAACAAAATATCGTAGTATGATTGGATCCCTGATGTACCTCACAGCCAGTAGACCTGATATTCTGTTCGCTGTATGTATGTGTGCTAGATACCAGGCTAAGCCTACCAAAAAGCACCTTGAAGCGGTTAAACGGGTCTTTCGGTATCTCCAAGGTACCATTAACATGGGACTTTGGTATCCAAATGACACCAACATGTCACTAACAGCATATGCAGATGCAGACCATGCAGGGTGTCAAGATACACGTCAAAGCACATCAGGTGGTGCTCAATTCTTGGGAGAAAAACTTGTAAGCTGGTCTTCTAAGAAACAAATGTGTACGTTGATATCCTCTACAGAGGCTGAATACATCGCCATGTCATCTTGTTGTGCTCAAATCCTATGGATGTGATCCCAACTATCTGACTATGGCTTTGACGTTCAACATTCAAGAGCAAAGCACATAGACATTCGACGTCATTTCATCCGGGAACAAGTGGAAAAAAGTGTGGTATAACTTTACTTTGTGAGAACTGAATATCAGCTAGTAGATATCTTCACTAAGGCACTCCCTCGAGAACGTTTCGAGTTTATTCTTCCCCGTCTTGGACTCAAGAGTCTTCAACCTGAGACACTCAAACGTCTTCAAGAGGAAGAAGAGGAGTAAAGGCATCTCTTCATCTATTCCTTGTACATATTCTTATCAAAAACAAAATACAAAATTACAAAACCAACAAAAAGCAAATAGAAAAATATAAAACTTTCAAAAAATCCATAAAAATTTGAAAAACTCGAAAATTTTCAAAAATTATTGTCATTTTGTCATGTTTTTCTTGATTCGATAACATCTACCATCTTTGTGTTGTCATTCAAAGAGTGTGTTAGGAATTGGAAATTCCATGTGAAAGTGTCGGTCACCCCAATAATGGTCTAGCATATGTTAGCTCATAGAATTTTCATTGTTTACGTTATTTAGTAGTTAAATAGTTAGTCAGTAGCGTAGAATAGTTTAGAGTAACACCGTGGAGGAAGGACGGGTCTTTACCCACTGTATACCTGATCTACAGGCCGTCAGGAGGTCGTGTAGTCTCTAAGTATAAATACCCCTTTCATCCTTGGAAGGGGTGGTGCTTCTCATAATCTAACCTTTCATTTTCGTATTACAAGTCTCTAACAAGAACACCCTCTCATCTCTTTCTCTCTCTAAATGGCTAACATGTATTTTCATCATCCAAGGCCACCCGAATCATCAAACAACACTATATTTAAGATCTTTCAAATGGTATCAAGAGCCATGGTTATTGTGTTGTGTTGATTTATGGTGGTTATTGTACCTTGTTAAAACTGTTTATGCATTTTTTATGGTCGGAAAATTTTGTGTCCGTTTACTTTCTTGTGGAAAAAGTTTGTAATTTGTTTTGTGTATCCGTTTGGTCATAAAGTCCTGTGGTATATCTGGTGGTATCTGTCTTGTCTCATTTTCTTGTCCAAGTCAGATTCTTTATTTAGTTTTGTGACTTTTTGGTACCAAGCATGTAAACAAATGGTCTTAAACGGTAAAATACGTGGTCAAACTGTGGTCAAAACGAGTAAATGAAGCAGTTCTTATGCTACTTTTTCTGGGTTTGTATGAAGATGGTCGGAAAAGTGGTCAGAATAACTCGTCGGAAAAAGTCAAAAAATTATTGCTAGCGACTTGTCAATATTCAGTCCAGATTCATTGTATTCATAGCGACTTGACTATTGAGTCAACTGTCATAGCGACTTGTCGTAGCGACTTGTTGCAGCGACTTGTCATAATATAAGGTCTAGCGACTTGCTAGAAAAAGAATAAGAAGAAAGCTATTATGCATAAACTGAAATAAGACCAAAGACCACAAGACTTATACCAATATATCAAAATCATCACACCTCAGTTTGTAAAACCCATCATCAGTCCGTGAAGATCCAACACCAATTCCAACTAATCCTAGGCCTAGACTCAACCCATAACCCTCTCATCAACTCCTCAACTCTCAAACTATCAAGACTCAAAATGAAAAGAAGAAATGAATCTCAGAAGTGGTTTGTTTGTTCAAATGAATGATAAAGAAACCAAATCTCATGCCTAAACATCAATCACCATATTTAAACATCTATCAAAACTGATAATGATGTACAAGATCTCAGAAGTCTTATTCGTGTCTATCAAAGAACTCAAAGGCCTATCGCACGAATATTAAACTCATCATTTGATCCAAGACTTTAGATTTTTCTGAATGAAAACTAAAGAATGAACAAATGTTAGGAATTAGAAAATTCCATAGTGAAGTGTCGGTCACCCGAAGTATTATCTAGCATAAGTTAGCTCGTAGACATATCATTAGTTACGTTATTTGTTAGTTTATTAGTTAGTTATTAGCGTAGTTTAGTTTAGTGCAACACCGTGGAGGAAGGACGGGTCTTTACCCACTGTATGCCTGATCCACAGTCCGATAGGAGGACGTATTGTTTGTAACTATAAATACCCCTTCCATCCATGGAAGGGGTGTGGCTTCTTTGAATAAACCTTTCACTTTTGATAAGCAACTCTCTTTCAAGAACCTCCTCTCAACTCTCTTCATCTCTCTAAATGGCTTTGTTATTTAATCACAATCCTAGACCACCCGAATCATCAAACAACATAAATATTTAAGATCCAACAATTGGTACCAGAGCCAAGGTTTTGTTGTTTGTGTTGATTCGAATGGTTTTTTATATGCGGTTTGGTTGATTCATTGTTGCGTGTTGATGTTGTAGTTGTTACATGGTTAAGTGTGTTACCTTATTTGGAACATGTTTACTGTTTTTAGATTGAACTTTCCAAACTGCATTTTTAACATGTCTTGGTATAATTTTTATATCAGTTTCTATATATGTTTTGGTGGTCAAATACAGCTAGTTGTAAACTGTCTCTACTACTTGATTTGTGGGTCATATGGTCAGATTCTTGGGAGGTCTAAATCAGTCATCATGGAAGCAGTTCTTATGCTGTCTTTCTGGTCACATTTGCTTATTTATCACTGGTAAAAATGATCATGTCCTTGAGGTCGAATACGGGTCAAAATGGTTTTTTTCTTTATGCTATTTCTGGGTTATTCTTCTATGCGAGTTGACTTGTTTCTTACATGCGAGTTGACTGGTTTCAAAGCGAGTTGACAGTATTGACTGTCATTACTCAATGTATTTCTGGATGTGAGTTGTCATGCTGTCCAAATACAATGAATTTTAAGCGAGTTGTCAATATTCTCTAAAGAAGCGAGTTGGGTTTACAGAATATGCGAGTTGCTAAATTTAGCGACTTGGCTAAATTTGTTTTTCTTGAAAGAGTCGTTATAATGCCCAGATTCATGAACCTTATGCGAGTTGTGAACTCGCATTTTTTGAATGCGAGTTGGTAAAAAATTATGATAAATATGCGAGTTGTCAAACTTGTTCAGAAGCATGTTGTTATGAAGCGAGTTGCAAAGTATGCGAGTTAACACGACTTGACAGAAAAAGAAGATGAAGAAGAGTATTTGACCATTACCACTAAACCTTATTATCAAGACTCATAAACTCAGTTTTACTACCATCTATATAACATTCATTCAAGCAACTAGAATATCAAAACCTTTACCATCAAGACCCATTCGTCAACAATCATAATAACATCAAAGTCTCAGGCATATCATCAAGACCATCATAGGCCCTTCACACGTTAAATCCATCACAGATCCATAATACTTTCTCAATCCAAAACTTAAATCAAAATGAAAAATATCACCAAAAGGATTTCTCCTCGTTCGGTCATGGTCTCAAACATTATCAATAATTAAAAGGGGAATCTCAATCGGATCTCAGTACTCAATTTCCTGGTTCTCATTAAGAAACATCAAGACCAAAGGTCTAAAACACGAAATTGAGTTTCATCATTGATCATTATGAAGCTTTCACTTCTTGTTTAATATCCGAACAATTAAAGAAACAACATAACAAATCTGCTATGTGTTGTCTTTGGTTCGTCTTATCATTGAAATTATTAGTGTAACCTACCTGGAATAAGTCTCGATTCAAACCATCCATGTGGCTATGACGATGAGCCTAAAGCCAACCCTGTGGCGAGGTCATGAAGATGTTCGAAGCATATTGTTTGTGTGTCCGAACATAAGCATACGTTTTTGATTCATGAACTGATGGAGGCGTTTGTTATTGAGATTAGGTTTAGGTTGAATGAAGTTTTGGAGAAGGGTGATATCTGTGATGATGGGGGCAGACTATCTTTGAGAGATGATTAGGGTTTTGTGGGATTAGGGATTATGTGTAAGATTTGTGCCATTTTATACACCCCGATAATCTAGGGTAAGTTTTATGGGCCTTTCTGAAACTCAATTCTGTTTGGGTACATCGTGTGCTTTCTTGGGCCATCCGATTATCATATTAACTTGGGCTGTTGATAACGCTACACGCGTCGTTCGGGGTCAAAGGAACTTCCTTTTCTTCGAGCAAGTTTTATAACACCCTAGGCAGTGAACCTAATCGTTGTAGTGTAGTAATTAGGGTAAGCCACGGGTATTGATATCGTTCTCTAGGGGAATAGTGTCGTTAGGCTGAATTATATGTCGATTTAAGTCTAAAGGTGAGGGATGATTATTTTTGTATTTTTATATTTTATGGAATGAAAAGGTACGAATCTCGGGGTTTGGATTTGGGGGGTGGAATTAGTTGCTAGTCAACTATTCCAAAAGATACTAACTAACTAAGGGATCTACCAGTAACGTGAAGCGTATCTACTTATGATGTATTACTTCTTGCTAGCTATCCAATTCTACCTACTGAATTGTCACGTCCTATTGATGGTTGAATTGTCACGTCCTTATTCCTAGTTGCGTTGTGTGTCTAAGGTTATAGGGTATGCGTTTTCTCCCTAACTCTTTGAATTCACCTTTAAGTGTAGTAAACAAAATCCACTAAATCATTCATAAACTAACTTTAAGGTTATCTTTGGTTTAGTAAACGAAATCCACCAAGTCATTCATAAACTATCAAAGATTTATCAAGTATTAAACACAACGATAGCCTAGTCGCACTCCTAAGCTAATTACAATTAAGATAAGAAACAACCAATCAAACAAGAGACAGTAGGATGCAAGAATTATAAACTAAACCAATTAGATTCATTGAAGTTGTCACACCCTAATGATGAAGATAGACACAAGCATCACTAAGAAATCAATAAGATCTAATTAATTATATACAAGTTTCACACAATCATAAGCAAACACAAGGTGAATTAGCCAAGCATAATTAATGAAGAGCAAGCAACAATTTTGAGAATTGAAGACATACCATAGGATTGGATAAACAAACAAACCATTACAAGATGTTTATAGAGTGGTTGAAACCCTTTAAGTTGCTGGAAAAACACCCACCTAAACCCTGGAATCGGACTTAGGGTTTAGGGCTTACAAAAAGTGAAGTTATAATGTTATATTTATAGGCAGATTTTCTGTCGGCAAAGAGCGACGACGTCACACTTATAGAATGACGGCATCACGACCATTTTTCAGCAAATTGTAGATTTTCTCGTTCCGGTCGCGTGGGCTTTTGAACCACCTAAATCCGAGTTCGTATGCAAAAGTTATGGCCAAAACAATATCAACTACTTCGCGCGCATGCTGTGATAGTCTTGATCAGCTTGTGACGGCGTCACCTTATGTTTCATGACGCCGTCGTGTCGCCGTCATTAGGGTTTCGTCTTGGCCACGTTAACCTTGAGACGGCGTCACCTTATGTCCGTGACGCCGTCCTCTTCAGCTTCTGATGTCGTCTGGATTGCATCTAGGCCGTCTGAGTAGCGACGGCCTACTCTTTTACAACTGGACGTCGTCACTTGAAAATAAGAGTTTTGGGTTCTGACCCGTCACAATAATTCTCCGACGGCGTCGCAAATAGCTCCTGACGCCGTCGCCTTCTACATTCAGCGACTGTGAGTGTCTCGATTTCGACTTTGGCCATTTTCTTCATATATTCGGACCTTTTCGTTCAAATAAGTGCCATTCCAGCATTTTGCCTTCACGAGACCTAAAAAGTGAAAAGGAACGATATTAAGCAATAACCGATACAAAAGTGATCAAATAAGGACTTAAACGACCCCTCAAAATGGTACCTTTTAAAACCTTATCAGCTGTGTATTGGAACTCTACGTGAACTGAGCTTTCTAATTCATTAATTTGATAATGTTATATGATTGCTTCGTGGACAAAGGTTATGGTGAATAAGTGGTGATTGCCAATGTTTATTCTCACAAAAATATTGGATTCACTAGCTTCTACAATTTTGATAATGAGACTTTGGTTTCATATTGGTTTCATGACCTCTGTTCACATTAGTTCAGGCCTCGTACTTCAACATTATGACGTTTGAACACAACAGTTCAAGCCTCGTACTCTAAAGAAAAGAAAAGTGTACGTTTCAGTGCGCTTTATCTTCAAAAAGAAGAGAAATATTCTTATGACGTATGAACACAACAGTTCATGCCTCGTACTCTAAAGAAAAGAAAAGTGTACATTTCCGTGCGCTTTATCTTCTGAAGAAGAGAAATCTTCTCTATTATGACCATTCTCATCAACATGCTTCATACTTTTTCCATGCGCTTCAGTCATCAAGTGAATCGGGCTATTGTTGATTGTTTTCTGATTCCACGTTCTCAACTATAATGACGATGGCGACATCCTGTGCTAATTTTGCGGGGGAGAAGTATGAATAGACTACATTTGGAGGATGTTCACTTATTTAATCAAGAATGGCAACTCCGTATGCAATTCTTGAGGGGGAGAAGAAGTGTGAAATTACTGCATGGTTGATTGACTTATGAGAATATATGGTCATACGGCTCCTAACTCATGTAAGAACTGAGCTCTTCTTATCGGGTCATCTTCACATGGAGTTTTTCTCTTCTAAGAGCCGTTGGTTGACATCTTCACTCGGATTGATGACTTTATCGACAAAGTGCTTCCGGTTAATGCTTCACGTATACATCAACATGATGATTCCGAACAATCTATTTGTTCTTGTTTGATGTGATTGGTAGTTTGGTGTTACCATCTTGTGTGTTCGTTGCGGCCTGATTGCTGATTTCCTTGATGAACATATTTCTGTTCTTGTTTGATTGGGAGGGATTTTAGTTAAGGGGATTTACAAGATGTAAGTTAATTGGGATGCTTTTTGCTGGGATGCTTTTTGGTGTGAGTTGAAGATGTTAACTATTTATTCCCCAACTGCACAATCTTGAAGAAGGTCGAGTCTACAGTCTGTTCTACATTTTCTGCTACATGTTAGAAGACTAAAGACGAGTTGCATTTAACGATCTAAAGACTTCTTCTTAATCTGGGCTTTTATCGAACAGATTGTCGGTTTAGGGGAGAGCACTAATTGGGAGAGAGTTATTATTCAGATTCAATCCCCAATTAGACTTGCTCATATTCTTTAGCAGTGACTCCTCGAGACGTTGTTATTGACTATTTCTCGTATTGGACATTTGACACAAGTTGATTACTTCGGAGTTAATCATTTATCACTTATTTGAGATTGAAGTTGACTTTCACAAAGGCGTGTTCTTATTTGATAACTTGCTCGGGCTTAAGAATTTGAGTTGAAGACTTGGTTTATCTAGTTACCAGCAGTCGAGGTGGATGGTTGAAGACCAGGTTAACTATCACTATTAGGAGTTACTTTGTTTTACTCAGTGTCACACGCATATGACGGTGTGGATAATCGCAAGAGGTGTTAATGTCTCATACTTTGTTTGGTTAGTGAGTACTTAGAGATTTGCTTGAAGCATAAATTCTATACACCGTTCTTCCATCATTAGGTGCAAGCTTAAGATACAAATGTGGGGAAGTTGACTTCAGTTTCAAGTAGGGTATATCGGTTTTTCTTCATCAGTGGTCACTTTAAATTGTCTACATAAGGGTTGATAAAAATAGTCAGAGAGAGTCTTCAGCAAGTTGATTCTCACAAGAGTTCAAGTGTTCTTCTCATAAAAATTTCTAGTATACGGGCTTATAATGATTTGCTGACTCTGAAGTGTCAAAACCAACAAGGGGGAAGGAGACAAGCATCTAAACGCGAGTAAACTTGATGAACTTAATACTTCTAAGTAATTGAAGATATCCCGGGAAGACAAATGTTATTACCGCATAGAAACTCAAGGTTTGACTCATGACGAGTAAACTTGATGAACTTAATTCTTCTAAGAGATTGAAGATATCCCGGGAAAACAAATGTCATGACCGCAGAGAAACTCAAGGTTTTACTCATCAAGGCGTTTAGTATTCTTATTCCAACTATATGGGGGAAGTGATGTAAAAGAAAGTTTCTGAAGATAAAATAGGTACACAAGTGTGTGATTCATTGGGGAGAGAGATTGTGTACATTGGGGATGCTCAGCTGTTTCACTTGAGTGCTTAATTAGTGACTCAGAGATATAATCACTTATTCCGGTGTTGACATCCGCAGAGATTGTCACCCGCAGAGATAATCAGTGACTTGGCCTGCTTCTTCAATGTTATTAGTTATTCATTCCTTGTGTATTGGTATACTTCGGATACTTAAGATTCATACACGATCATCAGGGAAGAAAAATGTGAACATGGGGAGGTGTTTTCATTCCCCTCATGATGTGTATTCGGGAGAGCTTTTGGGTATTGGTGTACTTCGGGTTCTTGAGCTTCATACACGATCATCCGGGAAGAAAAATGTGAACACAGGGAGGTGTTTTCATTCCCCTCATGATGTGTATTCGGGAGAGTTCTTGAGCATTATACAAAGAAGCTAACTGCATCAATTCAACTACTTGGGGGAAGTGTTCTCTTGACACCTTTTGGAATGGATTGCTTCAGACTTCAGTGGAATGAAATTTGAGAAGAGTTATTTATGTGTGGGATGATACGTTGTTGTTCTTCTACTTGATGATATAACCTCGAATGGAGATCCTCGATTATCGTTCTTAAAAGGAGCAGCGGGATTTATGATAATCGTGTGCTTCTTTGTGCACCTGGCTAAGGAAAGCTTGAAATAGAGCTTCGAATCTGCTCATCTAATGGATCTTCGGTTAGGGGGAAGCTGCCAAAGTCTCTCTTTCTCAAAGGCTCATGTTCTATCTTCTATTCTGGAGCCTCGGAAGCTTTGGTGGTGAATGTTTGAGAGATGACAAATTCTATCTTCTACGACGTGCTGCTTGATATCCTTATCTCGGTACTCGTATCATCATCTTCTTAAACTATATCATCTACTCTATCTTTGTATATATTTATCTGAAAAACCAAATACAAAAATATAAAACCAGCAAAACAAAATAGAAAAATATAAAACCAAGAAAAAGAAAATAGAAAAATATAAAACCAACAAAAACCCAAAAAAATCAGAAAATTTGAAAAATTCCAAAAATATGTTTTCTCTAGACATGTCTTCTGGTATCGATAACATCTACGGTCTTAGAAATGTCATTCAATAATGGCACGGGACTTTAGATGAAGTTCGAGCAGGAGGTGTATATATTTCTTTTTAAACATGTCTAAAAAAAAATTAAAAAAATGGCTTACAGTTATTTCAGACTATAACCCGGACTTCATATAATGGCTTGCAGTTATTTCAGACTGTAACCCGCGCTTAAAACTATGGCTTGTTATTATTTCAGATAGCAACCCGTTTTTTAAAGAAGGAAAGTGCTACGCTTAAACTATTTTCAAAATATTTCGTGCACTTATCCTAAAAACAAAACAAGGAAAGTATGTCGAAGGACTGCTGTTCCTACATAAATGTTTTTCCGTCTAAAATTCTTCAGAAAAATATTTGGTGTTTTAACAAAATGGTGGTTAATGAGTTGCAAAACCAATCAGTTTCAGAGTTTTTCGTAAAAAAATTGAAAACTCAATCAATGACTTCAGCGCTTTTAATCTTTTCAGAAAATAAGTCATTGATTGAGGGGGAGAATGTTTTCAAATCTATATCATCTAACGAGCTTTCTTAATTATCCTACGTGCTTAATTAAAAATGATATTTTCCTTAGTCGAAGGACTAGGAATTTAGGATATGATTGTTAGGTTTAGATGATTAGAGTTTGATTAACACATAAACCCCATGCCTTATATGATCTGATTGTTATGTTGAATTGACTTTAATTAGTCGATTGCTGTTATGGGTGATGTCGACCACCATATATTTGTATGTGTGTTCACTAAAGTATGCAGGTATATTGGTATATAAGAATGTTCCCGATCCGGATCCCACAATTAAAGATGATTGGATGCCAAAAGAAAAGGGTAACCATATCTTGGGTTGACAAATGAAGAAACGGAGCTTAACTGGACTTCTATGGAGAGTTGACATATATGCAACGTAAGAGGTCTCACTGCATCAGCAGATGGTTTTCTTCTAAGTGATTGAAGAAACGGAGCTTAATTTGACCTCAGTTGGCATTCAAAATGCAACGTAAGAAGAAGTCTCACTGCATCTGCAGACGGTTTTTCTTCCAAACCCTACAGCAACAACAACGGAAGCTTCTCAACCACCTAACGTATCTTTGTGCAGGACACCATTTTCTAAAAATTTGATTAAATTGTTTTGAAAATGGTAAATATTGTTTTGAAAATTAATTGGACTAAATTTTGAAAATCACCGGACTTCATTTTATCAAAACTTAAGTCACTCAATTATCGACTTCGGTCATCGATTGAGGGGGAGAGTGATTTAAAATAAATTATTTTCAATCAATATTGCTTCATAAAATTCCGGATTGTACAATATAAGTGGTGATCTAAAGATTTAATGTTATGTCATGGTATGATTTTTCCTTTAGAATCAAGGTCTTTCAAAATGAAATTTTTTCTGTTCTTGTTTGATTGTGAAATTGTTTTGTATTACTTAAAAGATCTCTTAAAAACTATCATACCTGACACTAACAATCTTTAATGTCTTAAAATGGTCCTTATTTGTCATCTTTCAAAATTGAATCTTGCCACGTCTTTCCCCAAATTTTTCTAAATGATTTAAATCAGTTTGGATCACAAATCTCAAATGGTTTGATATTTCTGATCGGGGTAGAGATCGTGTTTTAAATCTCAAATCTGTTTTAAATGGAATTGGTTTTAGTCCTTTAAAGGCACTCCTGCCTCCATTTGCCAAACGATTTCAATATACATAATGCACATGTTGAGGAGGAGGATTTATCCAAAAACTAGATGAGTATTTAAACAAGGCCACATTTTGTCCCATGTTTTCTAAACCTAATTAAATCACTTGGGATCCAAAATCTCAAAGGGTTTGATATTTTTGATCGGGGGAGAATTTGTGAGTTAATAATGAAATTTGACAAAAGGTGATCGTTTTGATTTAATTGTGCACGCTGCTCGCTCATATGTGCTAAACGCTTTCGAATCTTGAAGCACATATTGAGGGGGAGCAAATAAACTATCGAGGTACGAAAGCTTTTTAAAGTGATTTATAAAGTACCTTGATTGAGTTTTCAAATGGTTTCTTAATGGCTCTTGTGATTGGGGATGTGCTTCAAAAGAACTCTTGCCTCTATGTTATAAAATGATTTTAAATATCCTATGCACATATTGAGGGGGAGAATTTACCAAAGAAAATCAAATGGCTTTTTCGTATGAAAATTGTGATCAAAGAAAATATTTCAAAATCCTCTTGCTTCCTTGTGCTAAACAATTTCTAAATCATATGCACATGTTGAGGGGGAGGTTTTCTAAATGATCAAAACTATTAAGGTACAAAATGCTTTGATCTCGTATCACAAGTACCTTGATTGTTTTTCCAAATGATTTTTCAATTGGTTTCAAGGAAGAATGAACTGTACCAAAAGACCGACCATTTTACTTTATGTATGGAGTTATAAGGATGGTGTGGTTAGGTATTAGTTCCCACGATCCGCCAAAACCGGAGGGATCTACCCAGGGACAATCCACTAGATAGTGTAGAGTCCTTAGGTATGATGAAAAAAAAGGAAAAAAAATGAGAAATGGGAAGAGTGCGGACTGAGATAGAGCTAGTACTGGAATAAACCCAACAAGGTTCTAGTTATGAAGTCTCGGTAAGCACTGAAGGGGTTGAAGAATGAAAAAGAAATGAATGAGAAAAGGGTGAAAAGAAATAGCCCTCCATCAATTCAACCTTAGGGCAGAAACCGGGTTTAATTCATAAGCTACTGGTGGTTACTAAGGTAACACTGGTATTGAAGACAAGACGTCATGGACCCAGTGACGCACTGCACTAAACTTCCCAAGCTACTCAAGTTCCTCTTAAAAGGGCTTGTTTCATTCTCACGGGGAACCGACATAATCTATCGACTTTCTCTTAGAGATTGTTGATATTGAAGAGACCCTCTCCCTAGTCTCCGGCACAGGAACCAAATATGCACAATTGAGTCTAGAGCCAAGAGATCATCCACAATATCTCATTAGGACACTAAATTCTTGAAGACTTGCTTTTTCACACAATGTGGAAAGTAAGTATATGTTAAGAGTCCTACGCATTATCCTTGTGGTATTGCCAGAACATTCGAGTGATATGCAACAATATTCACGATGAAGATGGAAATCCTTCTAGAGCCAACATCAAACAAGCTCTTGGTGGGTGACATGTGAGATCTTCTCGTAAGATCAAGCTTGTGACAACTGGATAGAAACAATGGGGAGATTCAATCTTGAATCAACCTTGGTCCAGGAATGGAATTGACGAATACTTTTGGAAAAACCGTTCGATGTGCAAACCTTCTTTTCTCTAGCACGTCGAATGTGTATTCATTTCAAATTCAAAAAGTATCTCTGATTGAAAAATACTTTTAGAAAAACCGTTCGATGTCCGCATCTCTTCTTTTCGCTAGCACGTCGAATGTGTACTCATTCTCTAATACAAAAAGTATTTTGATTGAAAATTGATCTTTCTCACAAAACCTTTGTCGTATTGCAAAACTCTTTCTTCAAGCAATACGCGATTGTTTTTCAAATAATTTTTCATCAATCAGTGAATCTCAATTTGCTGGTTCACTCACTCCGTGTTGTCTTCTTTGAGACGTTCCGGTTTGAGAACCGCTAGAACAGCTGCGAAACCCTGTCAAGGAGATTCTTAGGAATCCTACCTGATCACAGGCAGTACTTGTACTGATCAACGAGGAACCGTGGGCCGTGTATCTCAATTCAACGAAAGTGATCAAAGACACTTTCGTGTGTTTTATTGCTAACTGTTGTTTGCAAGTACATTTGGACGGTTGCAGCTGATCAGAATTGAGGAGTCAATCCAAAGCCGCATGCTCACAACATCCACACTTAATTGAAGAAATCATGACTGGTGCATATCTACAAAACCTGGCTTTGACACTTCAACACTGAAAACCTGGCTGTACGAGTGTGAAAACTTAGTACTGTAGAAAGGTAGTCTCATCGCCTTCGGAATGACCAAGTACTATAAACGTCATCGCTTCGTCTTCGTATCATACTTTATAGTTTCGGTCCAAAACATCTATACGTGGTCAGTACTAAAGAAGTTAATTCACACCTACAACACTCGTACGCCGAAACCTAACTGAGGAGTTAAGACTAGTCGACGTTGGCAGGTTTACATGAACGTTTGTTGTCAATCGTTATTTTGTGTGCTTTCACAGAAACTAGTGAAAGCAACTTAACTCTATGTGCCGGGTGCCAAG